>APFE031758933.1:2518-14230 GCA_000404065.3 Pinus taeda | reverse complement strand
ACAACAAGTGGGAGAATGTTGGGTTGTGTTATATTCTTTCCACATAGTTAATAGGGGGTTTGAGGGGTACCCGTAACCCCACTTTAAGGGGTCCGGGGCAGCGCCCCAGAAAATTTTGTTTTTGGACCCTATGTTACGTTGGGTGGACCCACCTACGATTTTGTGCATGATTTTTGCACATGGCGATGGTTTTTCGGTCCATGGTATTGGACGCGATGGTTTTTCGGTCCATGGTATTGGACGCGATGGTTTTCAGTCCATGGTATTGGATGCAATGGTTTTCGGTCCATGATATTGGATGCGATGGTTTTTGGTCCATGGTATTGGATGCTTCGACATGTATAAATATGTATTATAACATTGAAAGGAACATAATGAAAAATCAAGCTGGTAGTCCCAGTTTTGGGATCTAGTGGGAAAATCTCTGTGTATATGTGTTTTATGTGTTATACTCTCACATTGTTTATTTTTCTGTGTTTTAGAATTCGTATGCAGGTAATTTCTATACCAGGTTAAAACCTACAACTTGTTGGAAACAAGTTTTACTGTGTTAACCTAGGGTTCAACCACAGAGTTCCAAGAAAGGGCTCATGGTAGTTTAGCATGTCATCAACATTTTGAATCCTCTACAAAGGAATAAGGTCTCACCCAAGGGGTGTTGATACTTATAAGTGATATGTTAGGGTTTTAGAAAGAAACATGATTCATTCCTTTAATGAAAATACACATTAAGCACATAAACACTCACAGATATTCAAAATAATCCTTGCACATAAGTAATTAAATGCATAATGATAATTTTAACAAAAGACTTCAAAAAATTGAAAGGGTCATTTAATATGATCACAATCATTCATAAACATAGGGATTGGATCCCCACAACAATCTTCATTATATAAATTCATGTTGGTTATATTACAACATATATCCAAGATACTATGTAGGAACTCTTTAGAAATTCATTAAAACTCCCATTACATGCTCAAAATATTAAAAAATTACAATACTACATCACTACAAAGATCAAGTATCTTTCTAGCAACATGAAGACCTTCTCTAATTTCTCTCTCTTTGCAGCTTGCTCTGTGCAACTATATATAGTTTTTCAACCTCCTAGATCATGTCCATGCTCACTTGATATGGTCCAACTTAACCATCTTGATGAGATCTATTTTATTGGTCCATATTTGCTTGATTTATTCAACCTTAGTATCTCAATTCTTCTTTTGTGGCCTTGACGAGTTCCAATGTAACTACTCACTTTCTTTTCTTGCCACTTTCTTCTTTTCCTGTGATGCTTTCTGGCTAGTTTAACTATTTTATTTTCCACTTACACTTCTTATTGGTCACAAATACAAAGGAAAAAACAACTTCATCGTTATCTTAGTTTTTTCCTGAAGAAATCAAATCTCTTAATTTTGAATCCAAAGCTCTAAATGTTTCATGTAGATTTTCCCTTCCTTAATCTATAAAAGCCTAGAGTCCTTTAATTGTCCATAAAATTTTAGGGACTGGGGTTTTTTAGCTTAGCCCTTAGTCATAGGGATCATAGGGGCGTGACTAAGAATTAGCCATATTGAGGCTTAAGAGTAGACTACTATATTGGGAAAAAATTATTTAAGTCTCATTTAGACGGATGGTTTCCTAGTGGCCCAACATTGAATTAATCATTTCAATAGTTGAAAAAACCCTTAACTTTTTCCATCATCCAAGGCCCATAAACCAAATTGGCCTTAAAGCAAGAAGAGACCTTTCATAAATCTCAATGGCACAAAGTTTTGATGGCTTGATTTACTAAGGCTTCCAAATGCCAATTAACAAAATATTACCTAACTTAGGAGGATTCAATCAAATTCCCTCTATCAACCAAACTGACATCATAATAAAAGTGTGTATCCTATTTTTCCCAATAATGCAGTTCCCCATTGGCTCAGTTAACTAGATCATTTGTTGACACAAATTGGATAATTGGAGATCTTAATATTATTCAAACAACGACTTTATAAAAATCTAGGATCCAAAATGACATGCAACTAGTGACATGGTGGCTTGGTTAATAGAAAGGTTAGTTTACATACTGGGATATGTCTTTTGATGGGGGACAATACTAAAATCAATCAAGCTTAGAAGCCCATATATCTAGAGATTATTTAAACTATGACATATGAAAGACTTAGATTTGGATGCAAGTAGGGAAGAACACATGGAGACATGTGGAGTGTTGGGTAATTTAATTAACTCTTAAATTACTTGCATTATATGCCAATATAGGGTTCATATTGTTGTGAAGCACACTTGTATGTATATGTTAGGGAATTAACTTTTGATTTAAAAAGAAATCTAATATATTGAAAGGGATTGTAGATCTTGAAATAAAGTCTTATTTATGAAATGATATCCAAAACTAGTACACACAACCTTTTCTAAAACAAGACAACAAATTTTAATGTATGGAAAGCAACAAAGTTTGAGCTAGAAAGCAATGAAAAATTTAATCTATTGAATTGAAATGACAATGCCATTATAGGAAGAATAAATTCCATTTTAATGAAACTAATTCTATGTTATGAAAGCTTATTAAATTTCTAAGTTCTTATTCTAGATTCTAGTCTAATGGACCATGAAAATCAATATATTCTATGAAAACCATAAAGTTTATTCTATGAAATTCAATTGACAATTCTTTTCTAAGAGAAAGACAATCAAACTTCTTCTCTAAGAGAAATTGAAAATGACAATGAACTATTTGGGAAAATTATTGAAATAATGGACAAAAACTTTGTAAATCGTCTGTGTGTGTACACCAATTAGAGTTCATTCATATGAAAAATTAACATCTATTCCTATAAAGAGTGAATGCAGGATTGAAAACAAAGCAAATCTTTTTATGTTTATTTTTTTTATTTATTTATTTATTTTTTTTTTATAATTTTACTCAAGCGCTTGACTTGTAAAAAGATGGTAGAAACAAGTAAGTAAAAGATAGAGAAAAACTGGCTAAATATAACAGAGCATTGAATCTACAACTTTAAACAAAAAAAGCATTGAGGATTAAATGAATTTTGGATTGTAATTGAAATAATCTAGCTCATGCTTCCACATGGGGGCCTCCCGAGATGCACGATTAGTTGTAAAACTCAGATCATCTATTTAAATCAACCACCAATACTTTATAAAAGTGCCATAAATAAGATTATATTACTGGAATTGCGTACACATAGTTTTCAAAATAACCATAAGTTTGAAATTCAAATCAATTGTTAATACTATCTATTCGCTTCCAAGTGTAGCAATTTATAAAGTTTTCAAATAAAAATTTTGAGAGTCTATAGGCTAAATTATAGTTATATCAAGCGACATCCCAGTATTTTGAAATTCAAATCAATTGTTAATACTATCTATTCGCTTCCAAGTGAAGCAATTTATAAAGTTTTCAAATAAAAATTTTGAGAGTCTATAGGCTAAAAGATAGTTATATCAAGCGACATCCCAATATTTTATTCCTTACATAGTTCTTCCTTTTCATGATTCGTTGTTAGAGTGAATCGTGAAAGGAGCACATCATCAACTTTGATATATTGTGGCTTCTTCAAATCATTAAATATCACTCGCTTGACATGAATCTTGCTCGCTTGATATTTTTTGTTCTAAAGATGTGTGGAGTATTCCTTTGACCGAGAGTTTGACTTTAGTGTTGTGGTTGATCCATGGACTTGCACCTGTGGCTGATAGGTGGATCATGATCTCAACATCATTTGGAAACTTCCTATTTGCTTCAGCTGATTTATAGTTTTTGGAATCTTATAGAACATTTAAATTAGCTACAGATTTTTTGTTGAAAAATGCAGCAAGAAATTCTCAATTTTATTTTCTATTGATTAAATTGAGAAAATTCAAAATTCAACATCAGTAGAAAACTTGGAGGAGTTAACTGAGGTGACATGGCTCTTGTCACTTAGTTAAGAACATTCAATTTGAGTTAATGAGTTGAACTCCAGTTTACTTGAGTTAATTCCTATAAAATAGGAGTCTAGCTTAGTTAATTCGAGTTAGGTACATGAAGTTCAGTTGTGTTGAGTGGGTTCCTAAATTTTAGGAGCCTAGGTTGAGTTAATTTTAGTTGTATCAATTCAATTTTGTAACAACCTTGGTTAAAAATCCATGTAAAAATAAATAAGACCACGGTCATGGGACACATATTCCTAGTTGAATAGTGGGAAAAATATCCTAGTGGGTGTTCACTTTGGTTTATTATGGCTAAGGAAATTGGCAAAGGAAATGTCTAAGGCTTTGGAAATTAATGAGGCATTATTTGGCATTTATTTATGAAAATAAAGGAAATTAGGAGAAAATGAAGGTTAAGGGTCACATGTTGCATGTGAGGAGGAAATTGAAGAAAAATAATGGAAAATGAAGAAAATAGAGGCCTCAATGATAAAAAGTCTTCTGAGGATCATTGAGCAAGCTTGGCTAGTTCAGTTTTGGAGCTCTCTCTCTATTCTCTCTCTCTCTCTCTCTCATTCTTGGACACTTAGAGTTTTCTTGGATCACTCTTGGAGAGTGTGGCATACTTGGATTTTTGGAGCAAGAAGGAAAAAGAAGATCACGAAAGTGCAAGAGGATATTAGGATCAACATCTACAATAGGCTTTTCTTGCAAGTACCGAGTTGCATGTATGTCTTCCTCACTAGTTTCAGCATGCATGTACATGCATGTGATTTCTTGGTTATGATCTATCATTGCCTGGAGGATTTCATGGATTGACATTGGATTTGCCTAGCCTTGCCATTTCCTAGATAGTCATGGTGTTGTAGGTTTACTTATTTATTATTCTCATTCATTCTCATGTTTCCTTTAGCTTGGGTTAAAGTTACTAGTCCTAGAAACCTTGGTTGGACAAATGCTCTGGAAGCCCTTGGTGGGTTGAGTTACTAGTCCTAGAAGCCCTAGTTGGACAAACGCTCTAGAAGCTCGTAAAATATGTGGGTTGAGTTACTAGTCCTGGAGCCTTGGTTGGACAAATGCTCTGGAGCCCGGTAGCAGCCGTGGGTTGAGTTACTTGTCCTCGAAGTCAGGTTGGAACAAACACTCTGGAGCCCACTCTGGAGCCATTGAAGGCTTAGGTAGAGACCAATCTTTAACCACTCTCCTCCCACATCTACCTAAGTAACCAGCCAACCAGGGTAAACATGCGACGAGAGAGGCCACTATGTAGGGATTGAACCTCCTTGGTGACCTTAAGGAAATAGAATCGACAAAACACATCAACCACACCTTCCACATTAACAAAAACACCCCCAAGAGACATCTCGGCCACTCAGACATCCTACCCCTGGGTCCCACTGATACTTTAGACATCTTAACATCTATACTCTCTCATGCTATAGGGATGCTAGTCTTAAGGGACCTCTAGATTCTCTCACAGGTGTGTAAGCCAACGTCCAGGGATATTTTCCCAACAGACTTGTGCCAGCGTCCATGGGATTCAAGGAACTTTTCTAGCCCAAAAATTTGACCAATGCCCAGAACTTGTTATAACTTTCAGAATACATCAAAGACATGATGAAAAAACTACTAAGCCAAAAATAAACCTTAGGACTAGGCCTGAACTTGCCCAATCGGGACTAATATTTTGTCAAACACTTGGCATCAATGTAACCTATAGGTCTAGAATACAAGACAAAGCATGAATGACTAGAAACTCTTATGAAACATAACAAGAAGGATCACCACCTTCTCCATTGAACTATTGTAACATCAATTAGGTCTTGCATCCATCAATTGAATAATTACAAGTAAATACATGAGATAACCATGATATGAACTAGTAAATTAACCAAGATTATAAACAACATAAAACCATGTAAATAAAAGAGATATAACAACCATTAAATCCACATATAAACAAGTGAAAAAGCAAAAGAACTTATCTTATTAATCATAGGCAAATCCGACCAGGTTCGGACTTCCACTTACCACCTAACCGTAGACATGGTTGAACCAAATATTTCTTTCAGCCAGTTACCCCCATGCCATATTCTAAGCATGAATGTGGGATCTAATGGGTAAACCTACCCAAAAACAACAAAGGGAATCCAGAGGTTAAGCCACCTCCACCCTCACCAAACCGTGATCACACCATAAGGGGTGCTCCGATCACAACCAAACCAAACTTGGACTGCCATCCAAAATCCATCACTATCCTTGAGGAATTTTCTGTCTCCTTGTCTCTTGCGCTTTACCGTAATCCAATCCCGAATCACTAGGCCCTAAACCGAGACTAGTCTCTTAGGATTTACCGCAATCCACCTTGTATCACTAGGCCCTAAACCGAGACTCCTCCCTTAGGCTTTAAGTGTATCCCACCAAAACTGGTCAAGGGATTCCTAAGCCTTTGGGAATGAACCTTGAGACCACCTTTGCCCCGAATTGTAAAATCCATCTTGCAAATCCAAATCTAAAAACCAAGATAAAATTCCCAACACACCATAGCATCTAGAAAAAGGCAAGGCTAGGCAGAAAACCATTGTCATACCCAACAAAACCATGCCATCGACAGTAAGAGAACCATACACAAACATGAAAGCCATGCATGCAAAACTAGCTAGAAAATGAAACATGCAATATGTTACTTGCAAGTATTCCCGCTGACGCTGCTTGATATTTCTTTTCATTGCTTTCCTTTCCTTGTTCTTCCCTTGCTTGCTTCAAAACCTGAGCAAAATTGTGAGCCAATATGTGTCCCTTGACCGTGGTCTTATTTTTCCTTTGTCAATTTTTATTACATGGAATCTTCACCAAGCCTATTACAGCTTCCTCCCCCTTGGGAAACATCATTCTCGGCTTTAAACCACACCATGACCTCAACAAAACTGTTGAAAAGAAAACATATTACCCATGGAGCTTTATACTTGGCTTGTTGCTGTATTTACAATGAATGACCTACTCAAAAGAAAAACATCATGTAAATATGACAAGATAACAACCATACTACTTACTCGAGCTTTATAACATAGCTTGTTATGATTAAGTGACATGTAGGGAGATTTCTATGCAGATTTTCTATGTGAATTGTTGCATCTCTACATGTCACTTAATCGTTAAACTATCTGCTTCAACACATAACCGTTCCCAGAGTAATGAACCCATTCCATTAAACAAACAATTTTTCATGGTATAGTGATATTGCACATAAAACGAACCAAAACCCCGTTCAATTGGCCTTTCCTCTACACTCCAGTGATAGTGAACGCCTGCTACTCTTGCAACCATATAAAGCCGAATATCGTTCTTTCGACCACTTCTGGGTAATTACTGTTGTTCCCATCTCATTTCCTTAAAATTTTCTTCTAAAGGTAAATCAAAACCCACACGGGAAATCCCAATGCTTTGCCCCTGTAATTGACTTACACCATCAACCTCTAGAGGATGAACACTATAATATTTTTGAAACCAGTTGTGAATTCAACCTCTATGAACTCCACAACTGGTTAAGAAAAAAATTTGTTGATCTCAGTGATGAATTGAGTTTGTGGGACTCCTTGCCTCAGTTCATTTTCCCCCAAACTCATCATTTTCCAGAATTTGTTGCATGGTGCCATTTCAAGTACATACCCAGTCAAAGGGAAATTGTGGCCCAAACAATGATATTGTTTTCACAATTTCCTTGATCTCAATGATGAATTGAGTTTGTGGGACTCCTTCCGGACTCAATTCATTTTTCCCCAAACCCATCATTTTCTATAATTTGTTGCATGGTGCCATTTCAGGCACATGCCCAGTCAAAGGACAATTGTGGCCCAAAATAATGACATTCTTTTAACAATTTCCTTGATCCCAATGATGAATTGAGTTTGTGGGACTCCTTCCTACCTCAATTATTTTTTCCCCAAACCCATCATTTTCCAGAATTTGTTTCATGGCATCATTTTAGGTACATACCTAGACAAAGGGAAATTGTGGCCCAAAACAATGATATTCTTTTCACAATTACCCCTGACTCCATTTTCCAAATGTTGTAGATCCATAATTCAACCTCTCTGAAACATTTTTCGGTAGATTCCCTCATGGAACTCTACAAAAATTTCACTTTCCCTCACAGAGCCAAAATCTTTGAGACATTTCTGCTTGAGAATTTCCAATTTTTGAAGACAACCCTCCTTATCCATCCTCGATGTTTCCTAAAATCACAAAGGAAATTATATCTATAGTTTCTTGTTTACTGTGTTATCGAATGGATAAATGGGTTTATGAAGCCATCATAGGTTTTCTATCAGTGTTTTCAATAGAAGAGAAACCTTCAGTCATTTTTAATTACAGTGAATTCTTAGCAGAGGTCATCCATGAACAATTCCTGAAGTTTTCTATAGAAGGAGTCTTCAAACATGCTTCATTTTTAGTGTACTTTTTCTTATTCCATCAGGTAGATAGATTTCAATTTCCATTAGAAAAGATGGATGAATAGGGAAATGCACAATATATGATTCATTGGACTTCCTTGATAAGGAAGCATACCAATGAATTCACCTTTAGTGATTATATAGACTAGTTTTTGTATATAGTTTCCTACCTACTTAACATTAATGCCAAACCTAAAATTGGACCTGAGATAAAGAGAATTTTACATCCCAGTGATCAAACCAAGACAAGTGACTGATACCTATATCATAATTACACTGAGATTAGAGTGTATGGGTGTGACTTGCCTCCCTATAAATTGCCTAAATTTGTTCCCATAAGAATATTTTCATTAGAGTATATTAGGAAAATGATCAATATGGATGATCTACACTTTGTAATAGCTAAGAGGAAATCTTAGTTCAAAATAAAAACACAGGTTGGGTCTTTCATTTGCAATACCAGGACAACAACAAAAGAAGCAGATCTTCTGCTCAAAAAGATGAATTTTAAACTTAGTTTCACTTGGCCATATGATCCTTTGAGAATGATCTAAGTTGAGAGTAGAACAGAAAACTACTCCTTGCAGTCATACTCCCAAAACTGAAATTGAGAAATATAGGAATTAAGATCAATGGTAGGAAAACACATTGCAGGAGGTAGAAGAACATGTACTTTCTACTATGACATCACAGACCCCAGTGCCACATGAAAAGAAAGATAAAAGTCTAAGAGAGGATGTTTCTCCTTCAGTCGCAGAAATTCAGGGGAAAGAATTTTAAATATATAAGAAGAGGCAGAAAATCAATTCGGCAGAAGTGTTTTCACAAGAAGAAAATGTACAGTCTACAATAGTTTTGACAGGAACTTATACTTCTACTTTCCATTGTATTGAAGATATTTTTATAGGATCACCATCATCTTCAGCTTCTCAGGAACCTCTGGAAACATCTCAATCAAGAGAATTGGTTCATGATCAAGCTGAACCAAGTATATTTTCTAGGTATAAGGAGATAAAGAAGAAAAATGAACTCCTAAAAGAAACCACCTATTCTCAGTTTTAGAAGCAAAGAACTTCATCTCAACATAAACTTCTCTCTGCTTTTGACATTGAGGAAGGGAAAATGCATATAAACTTCTTAGAAGCTCATGTTCCTTTTCTTAAAACTGTAGATGAATATAAGAATTCCATTTTTTCTTTCAACATTGATCAAATCCATCCTATAGATCAATTGGATTTGCACAAGCAAACATGTGAGATGTTATATTCCACCTTAACAAACTCAACATTGGTTGCCTCCATACTTCAGGTAGCAGTCAACAACATTCAATCTAAATTGAAATTGTTAGGTCCCTATAATACTAGTGATTACCCCATTACTATTTTAGTTGTATCCCTTATTAATATTTTTGTGCCCCTATTATCCCCATATTTTTATTACTGTGCCCCATAGAATCCCTCTATTGTTATTTTTGTGGCTTTATATTATTATTGTTAGGTCGGCTGGGTTATATTGTGACTCCTTAGACTCCTATATATAGAAAGGAGGTTTTATTATTTGAATCATCCAAGAATTATTCATTTGTGTAATGTAAAGGAGGTTGCCCCCTCGAAGAGGCTGAATTCTAAGGCGTTGATCTCTCTTTGTGAGCTGGTTTCATAACATTTGGTATCAGAGCTTTGGATTCTAGGGTTTCACCGCTCCAAAAAGGTCATCGTGGAAATTTTGGTATAACTTTTTTTTTTGCGACATTTCAGAAGCGAAAAAAAAAAGCATTTGAGACAAAATCGTACTGAACCTTGGGTCTAAATTTCAGATCTTTTCTCACTATATTTGCGGAGATATGATCTGAGGAAGTTGGTCTTTTTGCAGACTCCTGAATTACATTCCAAACAGGTGACTTGGGGAAAATCATCATAACTTTCTCTCTGAGTATCAGATTCAAATTTTGTAAGAAGGTACAGAAAGAGGATGGACTGTAGTTTCTTGAATATATTTTTTAGAGCCAAAGGTTAAAACAGTGACACGTGGCACTTCATACAAGTTCGCTCTTCTGGAAAGGTCTATAATCAGGTCATCTTGGGAGATTATGCATAACTCTTCCTTGGAGAATCCAATTTGGATCGGATTGGTGGCATTGGAAAGAGGACACAGAGGGCTACTACAAATCACAATTTCAGAACTTGATGATCTGAAATTGCAGAAATACATCAGATTCAATATCAAGCTTCTACAAAGTGAAAAAAGGTGTGTAGTTTTTTTTAAATTTTTGCATAAACTTGGCTTGAAAAATTAGTTTGAAGGAATTCAAAGGGCATAGTAAAGCATTATTATTGGTAATTGATGCCCTGAGGAAATAAAATGCAAACACCTAGTAAGAAACCTGAAAGCTCTAGCATGACTCATGAAGAAGAGGAAGAAATGCAACATGATATATCAAAATTACGGGACCAAGTGCAACAATTGTCGCTTGCACAAAAAGCAATAAAATCTAAGATGGATGGTTTAAGGAAAGATGTAGAAGCTAAGATGGATGGTTTAAAGAAAGGTGTAGAAGCTAAGATGGATTGTTTAATGAAAGGCGTAGAAGCTAAGATGGATGGCATGGAAGCTAAGATGAATGGCATGGACGCTAAAATTGATGGCTTGGATGATAAGATGGAAGAATTGAAGATAAATATGATAAGTTGCTACAAGAAATGGTCACTAATGGTGAAAGGGTAGTAAAGGAAACTCATGATGAGAACAAAAGAAATGTTAATCATGATTCCATAGACTCTAATGTTGGTTTGAAGACCCACCATATTCCAAAAATCGATATGAGGAAGTTTGATGGCAGGAATCCCGCAACATGGATATTACAGATGGAGCAATTTTTCGATCTCAATAATGTGCAAAACACACAAAAGGTACGTATGGCAACTTTATATTTGGAACCAAATCAGTTTGTATGGTATCAATGGCTTTGCTCTCGTAAACAATTTATCACTTGGGCAATCTTTACGGAAGAATTGATGGCACATTATGAGGATACAAAAAGCAACACTTTTTAGCCAATTGATAAGTCTCAAACAAAAGGGTTCAATAATGGAGCACATTGAGGAGTTCCAAAAATTGAACATAAGGGTAAAAGATATTCCAGAGGAGCATAGGATTGATGTGTTCATAGGGTCTTTAAAGGATAATATCCAACATGATGTTCGCCCTTGGGAACCTGATTCATTAGAGAAGGCATTCAGGTTAGCAAGAAAAATGGAAAGCAAAATTATGGCAACCAGGAAGCATACCACTCACATCTATAAAGAAGGAAGTG
>APFE031758929.1:51890-82650 GCA_000404065.3 Pinus taeda | reverse complement strand
GGACCAAAACCATAGGATCAAAAACTGTCAGACTAATACCATGAACCAACCATGAAAGTGCGTGAGATCAACACTTTTGGATGCAATACCATGGACCAAAACCATAGGATCAAAAACTGTCAGACTAATATCATGAACCAACCATGAAAGTGCGTGAACTTTTCTCCACATGAAATAAACTTTTCTCTGCATAAAATTCCGTGAACTTTTCTCCACATGAAATAAACTTTTCTCTGCATAAAATTCAGTGAACTTTTCTCTACATGAAATAAACTTTTCTCTGCATAAAATTCCGTGAACTTTTCTCCACATGAAATAAACCTTTCTCTGCATAAAATTCCGTGAACTTTTCTCCACATGAAATAAACTTTTATAAACTTTTCTCTGCATAAAATTCCATGAACTTTGCTGCACTATAATTTATCATCTGAGATGAGTGGGTTGCCATCAAGTACAACATATGTATCATAATGCCAATAATCTCCCCCTTTGGACTTGATGGCAACAACAACCAATAACTCTCCCCCTTTGACATCAAGGGCAAAGGGGCAGACTACCATACTCCCCCTGAGTGCCTGCGGAAAACTCTGAACGAGCTCCCCCTTTATATATGTTTTGTGATGAAATGTTGTTTGCAAAAAGATGTTCTACAAGAAAGAACATGACTCCATACATTATAAGTAACCTTCTTATCATCAAGACTCATACATACATCCATCTCCCATCCAAGTGGGAATACACTAGATAGACAAAACTTATTCATCCCAGGCATAGTGGGGAAACCAAAATAGGCCGTTACATGACCTTGATATGAAAAGAAGTACATGACATTGATTTTCAAGTTGTAGATGGAGGCTTGGACGCTGGCACATATGATCAAATGATGCAAGATGATTTCGTACCATTATGTTTTGAATCATTTTAGTTCTTGAAGGGAAATTTGCATAGTATATCTTCAAATTAGCAGCCTATAGGAAATCATGCAATCTCATCGGAACCACTAGAAAATGGATTGCAACAATCTTTTCAATTTTTTCATGCTCCAATAGCTAATGTGTTGGATGACGTCTGCATCAAAGTCCTTCTCCATTTGTTAACTGTGATCTTGGAAAAGGTATTGATACAAACTTGATCTGACAACCGGTTTCTTTATCATTATTAGTAGGAGTCTCATCACAAAGCTCAGATGAAAGTTTGCATTCATGGTACGAGGAGAGGAAAAGTAATCCATTGGATGAGCTAAGTCCCAGTGTGCATGAATTTCAAGATCCTTATACAGTGTTTTTGGGGTTAGATGGTGTGGAGCACTTGAAAGGTATGTTTTTGACAAACAATTTAGTGGCTTTTCAGTAACATTTGTAACCTTTTCTGCATCATGAACTCAAAGAAATAAAGAATTCTAATAAAACGTGTAAGAATTAACATGGGAAGCTTAATCGTTGATAATTGTCATTTTTCTATGCAGGGAAAGGTGGAAACGAAGAGTTGTCGTTCAAAAGGGAAAGACAGAGGAGGAATAACTGTTGTCCCTCTAGAAGGTAACCATATGTAAACGAGATCGAGCAGATCAAAGCAGAATAACCCAGGAAAGGAAGAAGGGATACCAATTCGGCGAAAAAGCGAAAGAAAAGTAAAGGATTAACAGCTTGGCGAATCCCTCAGGATCTTCGATCCTGAGGAATCGTTGTTTTACTTATATTTTTGTTACCTAGATATCCCCGCCGTTACTTTTATAAAAAAGAACAACATCGTTAAGCAAAGGGACTTCTTTTTGTAATTTTCAGTTTCAGACAAACTTTGATCATCGAGTCTCACTGAGACCTGGTTTACTGTACGTTTCTTGATGCGTTAATACAAAAGACTTGGTGTTGATTTCATATTTGCGTCTGGAGTAATCTAAGGCAGTGTACCATTGGAAGCTAAGGGCCCGGCTCTGAAGGACACTTGCTTTTGTATCATTATAACTTGATTTATGCGTGGTTTTCTTATCTTTATTAATCGGTAATCTGATATACCTTTCATATGCTATGCTACGATTAATGCATTAATGGTTTTTTCAAGAGATCTGTGTAATGACTCTGCAATGTATAACTGAATCTTTTCAGAGTTGATCGCATGCTTTAGTCTCAACCAGCTATTTTTGTTACAGAGCGTCTGTACTGAATATTACAGTTATTGGATTCATTTGAAATCCCGATTATTGGAATCCGAAAGTGATGTTATTCTATTTGGAAACATAGTCGTATTATCCTTAATTGTCAGATTACTATATTAATGTGAGGTGTGCATATATGGTCGATTACTGCCGTTCCATAATTCATGTGTGCTGTTCCATAAAGTACATTCCATCCAGTTTTCTTTAAGAGAGAATATTGTTATTTCATCGCAGAGTGTGAGTTTGGTTCAATAGAGCAAGTTTGGTTCTGACTCACGAGATTTAGTTCCTTTGATTGTTGTTCCATTTACTGTTGTTCCATTTTACTTGTTGCCGTTCCATTTACTTGCATTCGTTGTTTTGGTGTGAGAGAAGGTCTAAGGCTGTAGTGAGCCTCAGCAGTCGCTGCCTAGCTCCCAGACCTATGGTCCATGCTCTAATTTCCTTTCCATCAGTTTCTAGAGGGATGGGTTATCGCTTCCGTACCCTTGACTGATAAGCTATCTTGTGTGATTCTATCCTTTTGGAGTAATTTAGTCTTAGTTTAGCATCTGTTTACTCTTGAATTTTCTGAACGCTGTACTACTAAGCATTACTTGGACGAATAGCCTCGGATTGAGTTACTCTTTGCAATAACAAAACGTTCCCGGATTGACTTATTAATGTGGGATAATTAGAGGTGTGGGAGACCCTAGTTATAGCTCTACATTTTGGCGTTGTTGCCAAGGAAAGAGTATAGCCATTTGTCCTTTACAGAGTAGTGCGCAAATCCGCTAGGGGAGAGTTGGATTTTAAAAACGGAAGGTAAGAACCTGTGTACGGAGCATGTAAAAGCCCTGCTCCACCGTCCGCTCTCCTAGCAGAATTACTGGTTGAATAGGATTTAGTATTTTATTAGAGTGCATGACTAAGTAGAAAAATCTAGAAAGGAATATCAAACCTCCATCCAAACCCGAAAAAGCCAAAGGGCCGGTGACCCTTGGCCAAACAACCTTCATAGACGGAATCTATAAGAAAACTGAATCTCAGCCATCAGTAGGCCCTAAAAAGATCAATTCTAAACAACCTACTAGCTCCCTTCAGGCCACAACATCACCATCTGAAGCCTTTACTGAGGTGCATAGTCAGACTGATGAACAGGACTTTCAAGAAATTGAAAATTCTATTCCAGAACAACTGCAGGAAGGGAATTTAAGCAATCTTTGTGAAGGAGAAGGGGAAACAGGGGAAGTAGGAGAGCCAAAGTCTCCTCCTAGGATAATCCAGCCGTTAAATAGCCCAGATAAGGGGAGCGCGGTAAAAATTATTATTGAAGACATCCCATTTCCTTAGATAGAAATTCCAGATAGGGGAAGTGCTTTTAAAACAATCCCTGTCAAGGTCGTTCCTTCTCAGCCTAGGAATACCCTCCTAGAAATCCCGAAAGGTTATTGGCATATATTCGATCCCATGGCGCAGAATCAGCCAAATACTCAAACTTCTACATTGCAATATCCTATAGTGGATTCCGCAACAAATGCACCCATGAAAGCAATCCCTCTTCAACACATTCCTACATTTCACAGACTTACATCAGATGACCCCGATGCATTCTTATTTGAATTTGATGTGCTATGTAGGGGATATGATTACGCCACTGACCCCCAGAAATTAAAATTGTTCTCCTCCACTTTGAAAGGGGCGGCTCTAAGATGGTTTATGGGTTTAGGTGGTGGAGTCATAAATAACTGGGAACAAATGAAAGAATCTTTCCTAAAGAAATATCAGGATTATTGTAGGTCTAGAGAATTAAAAGATGAAATTTTCCAAATGACAGCTAGACCAAATGAAACATTAGAAGAATACGTAGAACGTTTCCAGTATAATTTACAGAAGTTCTCCCTATGCATCACTACCTCTGCCTGATAATGTGTTTAAAAAACTGCATTGATCAGAGGCATGAAGGAACAGTGGATTGAAACATTAAATATCATGGGAAAAGGGGATATTTATCAAGAGAATTTTGTTGACATCATTGATTTATGTATCAGGAGTTCGAGAGGCAGCACAAGGATACAACCAGCAGAATATGATCGGTTTGTCAGAGATAACAAAATATCAACAGAAGGAGTAACACGTGTAGAACTTGGAAATTTATTAGAAAATTTTAAAACTGATATTTTGGGGACATTAACTACACAACTTGATATTGTGCAGGCTAAACAGAAGCAAGTGGAGGCGGAACAAAATTTGGCAATTTTCTGCCCCCGATGTAGAAGAAAACATAGCCACAAGGAATGCCCACTAGATGCAGTCCAAACATGTGCTATCTGTATAAAAGACCACCTTACTGAGAGTTGCCCATCACTTCTTGGACTGAAGGCAGTATATAAGGAAGCGGAAGAAGAGCCAAAATCAGCATACTTCATTAATCAGCGTCGCCAATGGCACTCAAGGCAATCTGGTATGTTTTCAGACCCAACTTCTTCTTTCCAGCCTCCGCAGTATAATTCTCAGCAATATAGTATGTGGCAAAACCAATCTCAACCCCCATTTCCGAATTGATCATCACAGTTGTTTCCTTCTCCAAATCCGTGGATGAATCAAACAAGCCAATTCGGCTGGTCGAATTTTCCTTACGCCCCACCATATTGGCAGAATAACTCATATCCTCCACAATGGATGCCCCCTACTTCACAAGGTTCACCCTGGCAGACAAACTGGCCAAAATCGACATATCAGCTAGCAGGAACTATTCCACTCCCTCAACCGACTCTACCAGCTTTACAACAAAACCCCCAGTCTAAACTGAGACCGCAACTCCCAGCCTAACCCAATCCCAATCCAAATAATAACCGGTCCAATCCCTCCAAACCATGGAAACATCAGAAATCGGACCTGACCTGAGGGAGTGCAATGATCTTCAGTTAAGATTTGGACGTATAATAGAAACGGAGGGAGATAAAATAGTTCACATTGAAGATCAGTTACCAATAGAACAGTCGTTACAACAAGAGGGTGTAAATAAGGAGAAGACCCATCATCAAGCAAGTACATCCTCTCCTCCCTTCCCGGAACGATTAGTCATACCACGACCTGTGCAATATCCAGACTTTGACATTCTGGGAGAGTTACAAAATCTATACATAAGAATTCCATTCCTCCAAGCCATTCAAGACATCCCTATATACGCAAAAACTATAAAAGAATTGTGCATAAAAAAATCAAGGAGGAAGGCAACCACTAACCCAAGAGTCCAAGTAGTCAGTACTTTATCTGACCTGTTATCAGGAAAGGAGACACCCATTAAATATGAAGATCTTGGAAATCCAATCGTAACTGTTCAAATCTATGGTCAGACCCTGACTAATGTTTTAGTTGATCTAGGAGCTGCAATCAATATTTTGACAACCTCTACCTGCCAAAAGCTCGGCATTACATCAGTAGAACCTACTTCTACTTTGTTAGAATTGGCAAACCAATCTGTAGTTCCACCGGAAGGTACTCTATACGATGTCATGGTTTCTGTAGATTCTTGGGAATACCCAACCGATTTCCTGATAATTAATCCAAAAACCCGACTGGATGGACATCCGCTAATTCTAGGTAGACCTTGGCTTGCTATTGCCAATGCTTACATTGGTTGTCGGCAGGGAAACATGACTATAACTAGAGGACCAGATATTAAAAATCTAGTTCTATACCCTCCAGCACAGCCAAGTCTTACAATGATAAGAACTAACCAGCACCCTGTGTCATACCTTACTAACAATATCAGATCCCCATTGACTGTACAGAAGGCTCTAGATTTTAAAGACCAAACAGAAGACGATGCCATCAATAATTTCATTAGTCAAACTGAATCTAGATCTCACACACATTGTTTCATGATAGAAGCAGCATTTGATAGTGAACTAGAAGAAGATCCTTTGAAAGATGCGCATGAACAAACAATACTTGTGACTGTTGTTGCCAACAGTAAAGTAGTGGAAATTGAACCGGGTAAGACTCTAAATATCAATGCTAACCTCACACCGGACCAAGAAACAAAGCTCGTCCATCTGTTACGAAAGTACCAAGAAGAATTTGCATGGGATTACCCTGATATGAAAGGGATTGATCCTCAATTATGCACCCACCACATTTATATAGAAAAAGATGCCAGACCTGTTCGTCAACCGCAAAGAAGACTCAACCCGGAAACTCTTAGATGTTAATTTCATCTATCCTATTTCCGATAGTAAATGGGTCTCTCCGCTTGTGGTGGTACCCAAGGAGAATGGAAAATGGAGGATTTGTGTGGATTACAGGGAGTTAAATAAAGCCACACAGAAAGATCACTTCCCTCTCCCATTCATAGACCAAGTATTGGACACTTTAGCAGGAAAGAAATTCTTTTCTTTCCCAGATGGCTTCAGTGGATACAATCAGATTCAGATTGCCCCTGAAGACCAAGATAAAACTACTTTTACTTTTCCTTGGGGAACGTTTGCCTATCGAGTTCTACCCTTTGGCCTATGTAATGCTCCTACTACATTCCAAAGGGCTGTCCTTAGCATCTTTGCAGATTTAATAAATGATTGACTTGAGGTGTACATGGATGACTTTACACCATATGGAGATGATTTTGATCCAGCTTTAGATACTCTAGAAAAATTCCTACAACGTTGCATCGCTACCAAGCTTTGCTTAAGCCATGAAAAATGTTATGTGATGATGACAGAAGGGCTCATTCTAGGACACTATGTTTCAGCAGCTAGCATTCAGGTAGACCCGGCCAAAATTCAAATACTTTTGCTTATCCCCACCCCCACTACTCAAACAGAGGTACGCAGCTTTCTTGGATTTTCTGGGTATTATAGACGATTTATAGAACATTATTCACACATTGCTGCACCTCTATATGCACTAACTGGTAATTTTGATTTCTTGTGGACAGAAAAATGTGACCGTGCTTTCAAGGAATTAAAGAAGCTTGTATCAACAGCTCCAGTCCTTCGAGGACCAAACTAGAATTTACCATTCCAAATCTCATCTGATGCCTTAGATACAACAATCGGTGCAGTCCTTGGGCAGGAAGAGGATAAAAAACCATATGCTATCTACTATATCAGCAAAAATTTATCCTCTGCTGAATTAAATTACACTGTCACTGAAAAAGAATTCCTAGCTGTAATACATGCTGTAAATAAGTTTAGACATTATATCACAGGCTATCCCATTATGTTATATACAGATCATTCTGCTATCAAATATTTGGCAAATAAGCCTGTTACAAATGCTAGAATAATTAGATGGTTGATCTTATTGCAGGAGTTCGACATCACAATCAAGGATCGACCTGGCAAGGAAAACCCTGTAGCCGATTTTCTCTCACGAATACCAAAATCAATTGAAGCAGTAGCAGTGGAAGATCAATTTCTTGATGAGCACCTGTTTGCTGTTGCTGTTCAAACACCCTGGTATGCTGATGTTGCCAATTACCTTGCAGTAGGTAAGCTACCAAAACACTTAACCCCTAATGAACGTAAGCAGATTGTTCAGAAGAGTACTCGATTTTCGTGGATTGGGGGCTATTTGTTCCACACAGGGGCAGACATGCAAATTAGGAGATGTATTCGAGAAGATGAAATTTTCGACATTTTAAAAGCCTGTCATGACGGACCATGTGGGGGACACTTTGCTGAAAAAAGAACAACATATAAAGTATTGCAGACAGGATACTATTGGCCTACAATTTTCAAAGATGCGAAGAAATTTGTCCAAGCCTGTGATAGCTGCCAGCGAGCAGGACGACCTAGTCAAGCCGACGAAATGCCTCTGAGGCCACAATTAGTCATTGAGCCATTTGAACGATGGGCTCTTGATTTCGTTGGACCCATCAACCCATCATCAAATCAGAGAACATATATCTTGGTGGTGACAGACTATGTCACCAAATGGGTCGAGGCCGAATTGTTACCTAGAGCTACAAAAGATTCTATAATACAGTTCTTGTTCCATTTGTTTGTACGTTATGGACTTCCGAGAGAAATAATTACAGATGGAGGACCACAATTTGCTGGAAATAAATTAGCTGCAACACTTAACAATTATCACGTCCAACATAAAATTACTACCCCATATCACCCGCAGGCGAATGGGCAAGTAGAAAGTAGCAACAAGGTAATATAAACAATTTTAACAAAAACCATTGCGTCACATAGGCGTGATTGGGCCACCCGATTACCTAAAGCACTGTGGGCTTACAGAACCACATGGAGAAGTACCACAGGTTATTCACCCTATCAATTAGTGTTTGGAAAACAACCTATTTTCCCCATAGAATTCGAAATCCAAACACTACGAACTGCACAGGAAGTTGGCCTAGATCTAAGTGAGGCACAAATCAATCGATTACAGCAGATTAATGAATTGGACGAAATCAGGTTCTCTGCATTACAGAATACAACACTTATTCAACAGCAGCGAGCTAAATGGCATGATGCACTCATCAAGAACAAAGTCTTTCACGAAGGATATTAGGCTCTGTTATATGACTCTCGGTTTCAGGACTTCCCGGGGAAACTTCAGACTCGATGGTTGGGACCATACGAAATCTAGAAAGTACATGATAATGGGACCCTCACTCTGATCACAACCGACGGTTCTGGATATGCATTCAAGGTAAATGGCCACCGAGTTCGTCTCTATCGAAATCCACTCACTCGGGAATCCTTCTATCAGCAGCTACGTCGAGACACTGATATGGAAATTTTAGGAGAGGAAGCAAAATATTCCTCACCTATAATTCAGTAAGGAATTCATTTTTCTATAACTTGTATATAAGTTCTTGTATATATGTTTTCTTAACATTTTCACTGATATTTCTTTTTTATTTTGATTTTTGCATTCTGCGTGTTCTTGCTATTCCTTTTCCAAAAGGAACAACATTTGCGTGTTTCTACTGTTCCTTTTCAAAAGGAACAACATTGTTGTGTTTCTGCTGTTCCTTTTCAAAAGGAACAACATTGTTATGTTTTTGTTGTTCCTTTTCAAAAGGAATAGCATTTGTGATTTTCTGTTGTTCCTTTTCAAAAGGAACAACATTTGTGATTTCTGTTGTTCCTTTTCAAAAGGAACAACATTTGTGATTTTCTGCTGTTCCTTTTCAAAAGGAACAACATTTGTGATTTTCTGTTGTTCCTTTTCAAAAGGAACAGCATTTGTGATTTTCTGTTGTTCCTTTTCAAAAGGAACAACATCTGTGATTTTCTGTTGTTCCTTTTAAAGAAACGGCATCTCAAGTATTTGTTTGAATGGATTCTTCTCTACTGTTCCTTTTTCAAAAGGAACACCATCGGCATGTTTTTGCTCTCTTTAATGATATTGAGGATGCTTTTTGCCCATGTTCTCCCCAGTCTTTAAGATACAGCTATGGACTTATGCAATGAACATAAATCATGACATACCGAAGTCAGCAAATCATAGATCTCTATCTTTATAAGGCCTAGTATTGATAAGAGGACAAGAGGAGGGACACACTTACTTCTCATCTTCATTGTCATTGTCTTATTACTGTTGCTCTGGTTGGTGATCTTTATCATGACGATTTCCCTAAATATATATATATATATATATATATATTATATATAGATATATATATATATATAGATATACTTTTGATTATTACTTAGGGGTAAGAGAAGAGGATTTATATCTTCCTGTTGGGATGATACGACTTCTTCCACCATTCCCCACTCTTAAGGAGTGCTGAACCACCCTTATGTGTAAATAAATAAGAAAAAGTGCTCTGCAAAAAGAAAAAGTAAATGTGAATTATCAATTGTCAAATGCAGGATAGGGGGTCTCATCAAGAGCCAGCCTACCATGATCATAAGGATGGAAGCGAAGTGGCATTCCCATTATGGCCACCACACCAGGGATATGGTCCAAAGGTACACTAAACAAATAGACCTTGGAACAGGGGGTCTCATCACGAGCTAGCTTGCCCACGTTTTGCACCTACCTTGTGAATGGCATTATGGCTACTTGGTTATCAAGCCAGCATAATGGCCTACATTTTGACAAAATACTCTTCAAAATACACACAAAGGATCATGGTTCCAGGGGTGAAATAAACAACTCTGCCAAGGTTATGAACACCTGTTGGCAGCAAAGCTCTGTTAGGTATTGAAGTCGTAATGGTTACACCAATAGGTATGATATCAATACTTCTTTGTCTCTTATATCCTATGAATAGATCATATTTTATGTCCCGATGTACACATCGCATGAACACTCATTACCACCAATCATGGAAATGGAACTGACAACGACCGCTGGAGATTTCGTACGCTTGACAGACGTCCCATCCCCCGACCTCGCATCATATCACGCAGGCTCTTATGTAAAACGCGATCCACCTTTTTGCCTCGATTTCGGTATTTCATTGTCTATCTAAAAAATGGCATAATTTCATATGCTGTTCCTTTATGACTTGGTTTTTGAATGGATGCTGCTCCTCTATTTGACGGCTGGGGACAGCCTATTAGATCGCGGGGTGGGGGGGGGGGGGGGGGAAGGTAACCTCATTACTCCATGAATTACGTGTCAGCACACCATTCGGGGAAGATAATGTACGAAGGTATGGCATGGTTTAACGGTATGATAATTCTATTTTACGAAAATTGCCATCCACGATCCTTTTTTGTTGCATACTCTGTGTTCTTTTCCAAAACCTTACGACGATCACCCTCTCTGCGTCTCAAACAGCACAAGCAGTTGCTGTTCCATTGAGAATTCTGAGTGGAACCATGGGGGGAAGGCAGTCCGAAGTGAACCTCAGGAGTTGACAGTCTCCGCGGCTGCCCGGGAGATCCTGGAAAAGGCAGGGTGGCTGAATTATTTCAGTTGCCTACGAGAATAGAATGAAACAGTGGCGTTGGAATTCCTGCAAAATCTGTAGGAGAACTACTCCATAGTAAGAGAAAGACGGATAGCGGTCACTGATGATATAATTGCAGAAGTCTCGGGACTACCAGCTGCCAGACCTGTATGGACGCTGAAGAAAGAAAGACTACAAAAGATTATGGAGATTTTCCAAGATGAAGGCCAAAGCTTGACAGTCAAGGGGAAGGGAGTTCTATCGGCAATGTTAGGGGAACCCTGGACCGAATTAACAAAGATAGTGCAGAGCTACATCACTTGTGAAGGGAGGAAAGACGTGGTAAGACCACGTCATCTTAAACTCTTAGCTGTTTTGAAAGGAAAATGTTCTGTAAATCTACCTGCACTCTTAAATTCTTTATTACATGATGCGGCCCGAAGCCTGAAAAAGGCACAACACATAGAAACAGTTGTTAGCCACCATGGATTGATTTGATTGATAGTGAGCCATAGTCTCACTCAACAGCAGAGCAGCTGGGAGGAGCTCATTGCAATGAGCGGGGGGGGATTGGCTGCACCATCCCCAAAACCTAAACATTCCTCTAGTACACCGGAACGATCAGAAAAACACAGAGAATTGGCAGCAGAAAAACATGTTGCTCCAAAACGAAAACATTCCTCTAATACACCAGAACGACCAGAAGAACCCAGAAAAATGGTAGCAGAAAAACATGTTGCTGGTACACCCGAACAACCTGAGAGACCAAGGAAATCAGCCGGCTGGCTCGGATACGAGGGAGGCTAGAAAAGATCCAGGAGGCCACTAGCCAGCCAATGGAGATTACAGATGAACCTCCAGAACCAGAAGGAGGACCTTCCGAAGAAAATGTTGAGCAATCTAGGGCCGAGGCTGAGCAGCCCGGAGAAGGAGTCGAGGAAGGAGATGAGCACTCTGAAACAGAAACAGAAGCCGAAGGGCAGCCTGCTGCGGGACCCTGTGGGTGAAGAGGAATTGGCTGCAATCCTGGCCAATATGGGGGAGTATGGCCAACCCTCCAGCCCAGCAGGCCTCCCTGATGGACCTCCGGAGGAAGACAGACCTGAGAAATCACATGCAGAAAAGGAAGGAGGAGAAAACCTGCCCGTTCATGATGAGGAAATAAGAGACACCAATCGGGAACAATCTGTTCCCAAGACACCAGAAGAAATTCTAGATGGAGTAGGAGCAGATTTAAGGGCCAGTCATAAACCCTCTGCTGAGGCAATAGAAATTAAGAAATTAAGGAGGAAACAGCAGAAGTTACTAAACACTATAGCCAAGCTTCGACAACAAATTCGGATTCTGAAAGCCAACCTGAGGATACGGAGGAACACAAGGAAAAGAAAAAGGGCCACTGCAGCAAAATCCCGTAGGACAAGAAGACGACAGACTTATAGCCACTCTGTTAATCGAAACCCCGCTGGAAGACCTACTGCCATTCCAAATGACATTGAAGAACAGATTGCTATTCCAAATGACACTGAAGAATAGACTGTTGTTCCAAATGACGTTGAAGAACAGACTATTGTTCCAATTGACCCTGAAGAACGGACTGACATTCCAATTGAGGCAGAGGAACAGGAAGATGTTCCAATAACAGGGGGACCACAACAACCTTTCATTCGTGTTAAGAAAGAAAAAGAGAGTAAGAAGACCCAAACAGAAGCACCACCCTCAGGGGTAATTTGGGTTCTGAACTCCAAACAGCATAACAAAAAGGTTCAGGTAAAATTCCCGGCCTCTACGACTCTATGGAAAAAGGATCCAAAAACAAGAACCTTGCACAAGATGATGAAGCAAGCTCAGCAAGAAGCTGAACAGCTGAGAGAGCAAACAGTCCCCCGGGAGAAATACGAAGAGTTACAACAGCAACTTCGGAATATTAGTCAGTCCGAGAGCCAGGCCTTCGAAGGATGGCAAAGGGAGCAAGAAAAGGTTGCCAAGGTAACTCGTCGATTATATATTGTTATTAAGCAGATGGACACTGTGTGTTCTTTGTATAATGACGCTTTGACCTGTAGGGCCCCTGCTAAAAACTATGCTTTATTTTTGCTTGAACGATATTTACGATTAAAAATAAAGGTTGTTAGGGTGGGTGCCCCTATCCAAATCAATATTGTTAATGATTTCATAGATTGTTGCAAGCATTGTGGAATTAAGGTTCAAAGATTATTGTGTGAATTTTACTTGCACAACCTCGTGCTAGACCAGGAAACTGACTTAAATCCTGGCCCTTTTGTTGGTGACATACAATTGCAAGCCTTCGTTTCATTTGGGGTTAATCAGCTAAAATGGATCAGAGCTTATAACACCTTTCAGAGACAGGAAAATAGCCTAGACTTATGGGTGAGAGTCGAGCCTAGAGACCCAGTGATGCTATGGAGAGAGCATAGGAACCTTATGAGGACCTCGGGTGTCATCGAGATTTTAGGACCCATGCACGAAGACCTGATCCGACATAGTCTGGAATATTTTCTGACTATTAAAGACCTCGCCATCGATGCTGCAAAATTCCGATACCGGACTTCTAGCCCAAACATCCAGCTCAAGGAACCATTCAAATACGAAAATTTTGAGTTGGCAGCCAGCCGATTGAACCTTTATGAGGAACGTATTCTGCAAGCAGGGCCATCCTGGTTAGGGTATCGATTTCATAGTCCAATCATTTGGCACCCTACACCCGGATATCAGGCCTTGTATGAAATGCCTGCAGGTCAAATAAATCAGTTCTTTGATGATCTAGTTGCTCATCACAGTTGTAGGCCTCCACACGAGGTTCCCTCTCCGGCCTATTCTCTTACCGCCTTGCATGTCAACTATAATGTTTTCATGAGGGCATGAAACAGGGTAAGCAGGGGGGTGTGTGGAGCACTTGAAAGGTATGTCTTTGACAAACAATTTAGTGGCTTTTCAGTAACATTTGTAACCTTTTCTACTTCATGAACTCAAAGAAATAAAGAATTCTAATAAAACATGTAAGAATTAACATGGGAAGCTTAATCGTTGATAATTGTCATTTTTCTATGCAAGGAAAGGTGGAAACGAAGAGCTGACATTCAAAAGGGAAAGGCAGAGGAGGAATAACTATTGTCCCTCTAGAAGGTAACCAGATGCAAATGAGATCGAGCAGATCAAAGCAGAATAACCCAGGAAAGGAAGAAGGGATACCAATTCGGTGAAAAAAGGGAAAGAAAAGTAAAAGATTAACAGCTTGGCGAATCCCTCAGGATCTTTGATCCTCAAAGATCGTTGTTTTACTTATCTTTTTGTTACCTAGATATCCCCGCAGTTACTTTTATAAAAAGGAACAACGTCGTTAAGCAAAGGGACTTCTTTTTGTAATTTTCAGTTTCAGACAAACTTTGATCATCGAGTCTCACTGAGACCTGGTTTACTGTACGTTTGTTGATGCGTTAATACAAAAGACTTGGTGTTGATTTCATATTTGTGTCTGGAGTAATCTAAGGCAGTGTACCATTGGAAGCTAAGGGCCCGGCTCCGAAGGACACTTGCTTTTGTATCATTATAACTTGATTTATGCGTGGTTTGCTTATCTTTATTAATCGGTAATCTGATATACCTTTCATATGCTATGCTATGCTCTGCTACGACTAATGCATTAATGGTTTTTTCAGGAAATCTGTGTAATGACTCTGCAATGTATAATTGAATCTTTTCAGAGTTGATCGCATGCTTTAGTCTCAACCAGCTATTTCTGTTACAGAGCGTCTGTATTGAATATTACGGTTATTGGATTCATTTGAAATCTCGATTATTGGAATTCGAAAGTGATGTTATTCTATTTGGAAACATAGTCGTATTATCATTAATTGTCAGATTACTATATTAATGTGAGGTGTTCATATATGGTCGATTAATGCCGTTCCATAATTCATGCGTGTTGTTCCATAAAGTACATTCCATCTAGTTTACTTTAAGAGAGAAGATTGTTATTTCATCGCAGAGTGTGAGTTTGGTTCAATAGAGCAAGTTTGGTTCTGACTCGCGAGATTTAGTTCTTTTGATTGCTGTTCCATTTACTGCTGTTCCATTTCCTATTTGCTGTTCCATTTTACTTGCTGTCGTTCCATTTACTTGCATTTGCTGTTTTGGTGTGAGAGAAGGTCTAAGGCTGTAGTGAGCCTCAGCAGTCGTTGCCTAGCTCCCAGAACTATGGTCCATGCTCTAAATTCCTTTCCATCAGTTTCTAGAGGGATGGGTTATCGCTTCCGTACCCTTGACTGATAAGCTGTCTTGTGTGATTCTATCCTTTTGGAGTAATTTAGTCTTAGTTTAGCATCTGTTTACTCTTGAATTTTCTGAACACTATACTACTAAGCATTACTCGGACGAATAGCCTCGGATTGAGTTACTCTTTGAAATAACAAAACATTCCCGGATTGACTTATTAATGTGGGATAATTAGAGGTGTGGGAGACCCTAGTTATAGCTCTACAAATGGAGAATCCATATTATTCAACGGATCTGTTTACAAGTTTTCATGTAAGTTGCCTTTCAGTAGTTCTCTCTTGTTGTTCATAAGCAAGCACTTGTGGAGAATGCAAATAACAGCTAGAATGCTTACTTGGTTGAACTGGTTGTTTCATTTCACTTGATCAGATGATGAATGGAACAAGTAGAGTAGGTTGTATTGAATAAGCTCCATTTTGAGCATATTTTCCAGTTTGTCAGTTGTGTTTTAGTCTTAAGTCATTTTTTGTTTTAGTCAGTTTCAAGATAGTTTCAGAGTCAGTTTGTGTCGTCAAGTTGTCAGTTTTCAGTCATGCATTTCAGTTTGAGTTTTTGATTCCATTGCCCAATGGAAGAGGCACTAGTCTACTTTTCCAAAGATATATGGTTCTTGGCACCTCCCAGGAGCTACCATCCCCATTGGAGCCAATGTTAGTGTTAGTATCTTCACACTTCCATCAGTGATCAAAATGCTCTTTTGCACGCATATTAGGGGTCTCATATGATCAAATGCATTCCATTAGGTCATGGATCAACTTATCATAGTGGTTTCATGTCAATTTCCCTCATGACATTCACATGATGACCTGTTCACATGATTTCTTTTTACTCATTCACTGTCATCCTGTTTCATTTATTTCATAAAAAACCAGTTTTAGGGTTTAGTCTCACTAGGTCTTAGGGTTTGTCATCATGGTCATCCTAATTGAATAAAAAGGTTAGCAGGCACATGAGAAGGATAAAAAAGTTCATAAAGTCATAAATTTACTTCTGTCATGTTCAATAATTTATTTTTTTTACCTCAAAACTCTGTTTTGAGGTGAAAATAGAGTTTTTTCCATTATTGTAAAAATTTCATGTAATTTAAAAGTTTCTATATGTAATAAGTATTCAATAGTTGTTCTTGGTGACCTGGTGACAAAGTCAACTCCTGCCATTACAAAAAATCAATGTATAAGTCCACCTGCAAAAAGGCAAAAGTCAGAATGTAAGTGAAACAGAGCATTTTTTAAAAAGCTAGTAAAACATTAGAAAAGTGGGTCTTGGTTAGTGAAAAAATAAATGAGAGTGATATAAAAGCCAATTCATGTGTTTTAAGTCTTCATTGTTGAAATTGAATGAGCCAAAGGGATAAAATCATGTTTTTGAAGAAAGAAGGAAAAACAGGGGAAAAAATACAGTCATCTTGCTAGCGCTGCAGACCTGTGCCTTGGCGTTGTGCATTAAAATGGTGTTGCGCATCTGTTGCAGGTTTGTTGTTGAAATTTGGTCTGTTTGCTGTTGAAATTTGGTCTGCTGTTGCGCACCTGTTACAAGAAGCCATAATCGCCTCAAGACACCTCCAAACTTCCTAAAAAACAAATTGATGCCTGTTCTAATAGAAGACCTCATAAGGGGGGAAACTAATAAGGGAGGAGCCTAAGGGTTTGAGACAATTGCTTGCTTGCCCACTTGCCATATCATGTTTCAGACATCACTCTCGCTTTGATTTCTATGAAATAGTGGAGAGGGTCAAGTTTCACCATGAGCTAACCAAGTTATTTGTGACTCATCTGGACAATGGTCAGGTAAAAATTGCTGGTGTTTCATTCATGTTGTCACCTGCTATTATTTCAGAAGCAACAGGCATTTCAAATGTCTGTGAACAATGGAACAAGGGTAGAGAGGCTAAAAGCCAAGCTAAAAAGTGCTTTGAGGAGAAAAAGAGAGAAAGATAAACTCAAGATCTTGGCTGAAGCATCATTGGCCCATAAAAGCACCTAACAAGGATAATTCATGCCAAATTTCAAGAAATTTGGAGAATTTTTTGACATTTTTGAATTTTTGAAATTGAAAAACAGGCTTTTCCAATCGGTGGCGCTGTGCTTTTGTTGGGGACACTTTTTTGCAAAAAAAAATTATATTTTTGGAATCAGCATTGAAAAATATGAAAGCTCAAAAATGGTGAGGAATTTTGGATGAGTTCTATGTCTCCAAAAGGGCAAAAAACACCCAAAAAGTGCCCTCTCTACCACTTTTTTGCCACACAAGAAGCAGTCTTGGGAGAATCAATTTTTGGAGGGTAAAATGGACTCCACATTCATAAATTCAAGTTTTTATACAAAGTAGACTCGTCAAGCTTTGCAATGAGCTATCCTTCACCTGATATGGGGACTCCGGGAAGCCTTCCAAAACTGGCCTAGAAAAAGCATTGCACATCAAAATCTTGGTGCTACGCATTAAATGAATTTTGCCAGTTTTGCCTAATTTTCCATATTTTTCATAGTTTTCTTGGGATATCAATTTTTCCTCATTTCTTGGTAATTGTAAGCATGGTAAATGATGAATTTGATGTTATATGGTTGAAAATCACTTCATAGGGTAGATACATCAAGTTCCAAGTGGTTTTGAGTTGTAATGAATTGGTTTCCTTGGTTTTAGAGGCAAGTTGTTCCACTGCCTATATTCCTGTTCTTAGTTTAGATATGGTTGAAACCATCCCTCTTCTCATGGATTCAACCTTGATAGCTAGCTTGAGTAGTTTCCTTGCCTATATCATGTACTTTTTGATTCATTTGTAAAGGTTGGACTTTGGTAGAAGTGTTGGACTCATTGAACATTTGTATCAGCAGTTTGGCAAGGAATAAAACCAGGTTTCACAGCTATTTTTGTGGGATTCTTGTGATAGTGAGTTTATGTATTGTTTCTTCTTTGTAATGTGTTTTTTTCTGATGTTTTATATGTATCCACATCTCTCTCTCTCTTCTAAACTAAATGAATCAAGGTGAATAGACAAAATACACTAATTTACAATGCTTTTTCTTGGGAATGCATTTGGTTTTCAATGTTTTCACTGTTTGAAGAGGATTCATGTTTTATTTATGCCCTCCTCAACCTCTCAGTTGTCTTAATCTACCATCTCAATCCATTTCTAGTACATAAACCCTTGTCTACCTTGCCCCCACAGGACATGACTGTATACCCGAGTTGATTTTCCAGACCCAATCTGCCTTCTCCAATTGATCTAGCAACCAAAACCTAAATCAATCAAAATTATTTGATCTACTATACCTAGCCTAAAATCAAAATTCATTTCAATCATATCAAGCCCTAGTTTCCAATATTCTAATTGAGATTGATAAGGAGAGAGCCCTCTCCTGACCTCATAGGGCTAGCTACCAGGTTAAGCGTGGTTTGATGTTACCCTAGACCTGCCTTTCTTAAGCCTGAGGTAGATTTAGGCACTAACAAGTACTAAACTGCAACTCGGGTGCCAGCATATAAGATATTACTATAATGAATTGCAATATATAAGGTGGATGGTGTCAACTAGCAGAAACAAGAGCAACTGAAAAGTGAACCAAGACATGACGATGCAAACCTGAGGTCTTCACCGACCGTCGTGGTACATTTCTACATAATGGGAATAAATGATCTGAATTCAACCATGTGAGAAACCATTTGATCATTGGTCATTGATGTATATCGTTAACAAACACAAGGCTACTCACCGATAATGATGATGAGAGTCAAGGTACCCAGTACAATCTAACAAGTGTGAATAAATGAGTTGTAGTCGAACACTTGGACGAATCTATCGATCAAGAGACAGTGATGTTTTTCCACTCTCGATGGCAAAGGAATCTATCACTAATGACTACAAACCATAAGGTAATACTAAATGGACTCTAGATCTCTTTTCGAGAGAAATGAGTTGAAGTCGATGGGAAACAATCTGCTAGAAGGAACGAATTAAGGCATCCTTCATCAATATAGCATGAATGTAACCCATAGGCCAATAATGTGGAAGGAATCAAATGAAAAAAGATGTAATCACCCTAACAAATCAAGTTTTTGGCATAGACAAGATGTGGCTAGCACACAATAGAAACCCTCTGAACCAACCAATAATGAAAGATGACACAGAGGCGAGGATGACTCTCATGCTCTTTTTAGCATCTCACTAGTCTAAATCATCTCATCACTATACTACTGAGTTTAAAGTACCTTGCCTACCTTGCCCCATTAGATGTCTGCAATTCAGATTCACTTTGCCTTGACCTAGTTCATTCTTTAACCTAATTCACTCATCCTTGTGACTACCCAACCAAAATCAAATCAAACAACCTTCTGCACTTTACATCTAGCCTGAAACCCTAACTATCTAGCCTCTTCACCATGATCCTTCAGAGAGAGCCCTCTCCGGCTTGGTAGGGCTAGCTGCCAAGTCAAAAGAATGGTTTGTAGTTACCTTAGTTGGACTCTTCCTCAGCCTTGGAGATCTGGAGGATTGATAACATACTGGTGCCATTGTCAAGGAATGAAAGATTCATTTTCCCTGGGTGTACAACAAAGTTTAGATCTGATTGTTGATGGTGGACAATGATTAGGCACATGAAGGATGAAATCATTCACCTGGTGACTCCTTTGGCTAAAAGATCTAGAAAATCAACAATTCATGGCAGCTCCACTTCTCAAGAACCAGTAGTTTGATCAAATGATCAATTATGTGATTTCGCCAAAAAGTTTCTAAACAAAAGTTATGGATCACAGAAGTCTAAATTCCTTGACTTCATTGTTGTCAAGATGAGTTCTACTGCAAGAAGAAATCCTAGGTATGCTCCTAGATCGATCTCAGACCCCTGGATTCCCAGATCCTCTGCCTCATGTTGATTGGTTTACAAATATTCCTATATTTAAAAATGATCAAGAAGATTATGCTACTTTTCATTTAGTAAGGTTTCATGTACATGTATGTAGACTAACAGTTGAGTTTCCTGAGGAGTGTCTCATGAAGTTGTTTATGGTTACCCTTGAAGATAAAGCTAGGGTATGGTATGAAGGGTTACCAGAAGGAAGCTTATGTTCTCTAAAGGATTTCCATAATGTATTCTCCAACCATTATGTGAAGTCTAATATTTCTCTACAAAGCTATTGTGATTATAGTAAAGGTTTCATTGCATATCTTGAAAGTATTGATGATATCGAATGTATGGATGATGAAGAAATCATTGAAGCCTTCTATGATTTTTCCCTTCAACAACAGTTTAAAGAAGCCAGTCACTTTGATACAGAAGATCATAATTAGCATACAGTAGCTTCCTCTTTGCTTAAAGATGAAGGAATTTTGCATCTTGATAGTCAAAAGGAATCACATGAAATGAATCAACAGTTTGATGAAAATTTATATACTCCTTTGTTTGAAATTATTGAATATATTCAACATCCTTGTCAAACTTTAGGAGGGAAAGAAGAAAAATACTGTTTTAGCAAAAGAAAACAAAATTACTATCTCCTCTGTCTAAAGATGACATAGATCAACTCCTGAAAAGTCATGTTACTGCCCAAGCTAATGCAGGTTTTCTGTGTTCACATAATTAAGAATGTGTTAGTAAAACTTCTTCCACTTTTGAAAATGAGGAAAGTATTGAAATTAGATTTATAGATCAGCTAACAGATATTGCTTTCTTTCGTGAAGATTATAGGGTTGTCATGTTTGATAATATTGAAGAATGTTTTCTGTTTAAGAACGACTTAGACTATGAATTTGAGTATGAGCCTGAGAGAGACAATATGCCAGAAATCGAGTCAGAATTTCTCATGCTTGAGGAATTTATAGCCAACACTCAAATAGTAGAAGGTTATGATTCCCTATGCATTCCTATCAATCAACAACCAACTATTATTTCAGATCAGAATGAAGGGAGTACTTGTATTTTTGCTGTTGGATCTCAAGACATGGTAATGCTTCCATATTTTCAAGATCCCTTCAACAGTCTTTTGCAAGCACTAGAGAGGATGAATTTTTTCTGGTTTGTTAGCATAACCCTTGCTTTTAGATGTTATTATGAGTTGCCTACATGTATGTCATTCTGCCTGCTCGGGGAAAGTGAGAGCAGAATTTCAGTAAGTAGTCATCTGCTGGATTGGTTACATTGGAAGGCTAACTTCACATGATTTCACATATTTCTTCAGTACGCAGGTGGTTGTCATCAGGATTTGAAACCCTCAAATCTCGATGGTCTGTTGCCATTAATAAACTTTGTAAGTACTTTTTTTAGTTAAGTAAGTCTTGAGTCATTTTTTCAATCAATTTCAAGTCAGTTTGTATCATTTGAGTTGTCAGCGTTTAGTCATGCATTTTAGTTAATTTTTTGACCTTATTGGCCCACATGTTAGGCACTTGGTCTACGATGTTCTTGACAGCTCCAAGGATCTTCCATCCCCAATAAGGCTGATGTTAGTGTTAGTATTTTCATACTGCCATTAGTGATAAAATATCCTCTTTTCATATCATATTAGGGTCCCATTCTGAATTTTTTGTCATTCCACTAGGTCGCCATGCAAAAATTTGGTGACTGAAGGTTGAATTAGGATTTCCTTTACTCTTTTTAGAAATTTACCCCTTGCTAGCTCATTTCAACCTTGCTGAGTATCCATTGTCCATAAATTTAATGACATCATGCCATCACATCAGTCATGTCATCTTGAAATTTTGTCCTTCATGGTCTCATTAGGTGTTTTAGGGATTTTCAAGGTTTCATTAGGTCATTAGGGTTTCCAAGATTCCAATAAAACTCCATTCCATTGCATAAGACTGCCAAATAAAGGGTGATCAAATAACATCTCTTCACCGTGTGAAGATGATTTGTAAAGAGAAATGCTTATTTCATCATGTAATTTTATGTTCACTATATGTAATAAGTATTTTTCCTAAGCTGCCAACTCAATCTCTATATGCCAACTTCATTAAAGAAAAGTCAAATCAAAGAGTTCTCAAAGACCATCAAAAGATCAATTTGTCAAAGGAAATAGTCAAGTGAAAGTGTAATGTTTCAAAAATTTAAGTGAATTCCAAAGGGAGTTGTCTTTTCCCAAGGGTGTCCAAATCATCATTTTCCACAAGCATTAAACCCTAATTTCCTCTCCCATTGAGTTAGGGTTAGTTATGGAATCAGAGAAATCTGAGTAGAGGAGGCCTAAGGGAGGTCATTTCAGCAAGTAAAAGGCCATTCTAAATCATAAACATCATGCCTCCATCATTTTTCAAGAGGTCATTCCAAGGGACAAATCATTTACCACACATAGGGCCAGCTTGCTTCCAAGTATGTTTCCAACCAAAATAGAGATTAATTTTACACAAGTGATAGAGTTTTTTGTCCATAATATTCCAAGGATGAAAAAACTCCTTCAGTTTTTACACAGGTGTTATGGTTTTGGAGAAATGTCAAAATTACAGTTGCTACAAGAGAGTTGCTACACTTCTCGAGTGACGTTGGGAAAATCAAATTTCTCCTATATTTAGTGTCCAAATGACTTGATTGATGGCTAAATTGATAACTAGGCAGAAATATATTTCCAATGATCTATCATGAGCTCAATGTGAAGTTGAGTAAGACCTCTAAAAGTTTCTTGCAAGATGACACTTCATTTTTGCACCTTCATTCTACACTTTTTGACCAATCTTGGTAGAATCAACTTTTTGAGGGACAAATCAAGTCCATTTTGGAAACTGAAGGTATATTGGGAAACTAGTCTGGATAAGACTTCAAATTAGTTATCCCGGGCTCAATTTGGACTATTGGAAGGCAATCAAAATCATCCTACAAGATGGAGGGCATGTTTGACCAGTTGCCTGTCAAACGCACATCACCTAGTGGTTTGCACTTTTTTTTGGGGCATCTAATGAGAAAACAGTCAGCATAATTAGCTTCAAAGTGATGAGGAACCACCTTTCTGCCTCATTTCTGGCTTGGGTGCTGCGCGTTTACCAGTCTTGGGAGATTGAGTTTTTGACAAGGGAAATGAGCTCCAATTTGAAAACTGAATACATGTATAGAAATTAGACTTGAAGGGATTTCCAGCAAGTCATCTTGGAGAAAATTTGGACACTGGGAAGGCACAGAAAGGTAGACCTTAACATGGAGGGTGTGGTTGACAGTCTTCTCCAATTTTCTGTCTCTCTCCTGTTTGGATTTCACCTTGGAAAATGATGATTTTACCTATGTAAATAATTAAATTGGATGTAATTCTCATGTTTTTACTATTGCATAGGGTAAATGCATTAGGTAAATCAAGAATATGAGGTGTAATGAATCAATTCACTCAAGATAGGAATGAGTCACTTGGACCATCCTACAATTTAGCTATTAGTTCAAATTTTTGTGTAATATCCTCCTCACCTCATGGATTCGACCCCTAAGGATTAGGGTTTGTGGTTTTCATGTCTATTTAGTCCCTTTCTTCACCATAGAAAGGTTGGAATCAGTTGGATGTTTGGCTATTGATCAAAGACACTAGTGTAATCAGTATTTTGTAGAACTTAATGAATGAGTTGCAACTATTTTGGTGGAATACCTATGGTATGGAATTTTGACTTAGTTTTCTTATTATGTTGCATATGTTTGAATGTTTTGTACTCCCATATTTCATTTCACTTCTATGATATGTTGATTTTCAAGTTGATAAGCAGAATACATTTTATATGCTCTATTTTGGGGAAATCTACATAGTTTGTCCAGTTTCTCCAATTTAGAAAGAATACATGCTTGCCTTGCTCTTTCTAGCACCTCAATAGTCTTATCCATATCACATCATAACCTTAAAGTGTTTGAGTGCCTACCTACCTTGCTCCATCATATGTCTACAATCATACCCTTATTTTCCCTGGCCTAGTCTCTTTGACCTAATCCTCTTCCAACAACCTAATCATATAAAATCAAAACAACCTCTGCACTATATATCTAGCCTAAAATGCTAATCCATCCAGCCCTTTTGGGTTTGATCCTTTGGAGAGAGCCCTCTTCGGCTTGGTAGGGCTAGTTACCAAGTCAAAAGATTGGTCTATGGTTACCTCAACCGGACTCTTCCTCAACCTTGGACATCTGGAGGAGTGCTAACATATTCCACCAATAGGGTCAAATGAAAACTAAGGAATCGCAAAAATTCCATTGTGTGATAATGAAAGCTGATGTTGAACACAAGGGAAACCACTCAGTCAAAGACCCATGATATTGATCAATGCTAAGCACAAGTTGACCTATCAATAATGAAAATAGGGCTAGGATGTGGCTCTAGATATGCCCTCAGATAAATTTGTTGTAGTCGATAAGAGTAAGGTCCACCAGCAAGAAGTCAATGGAGACCTTCTCAAATTGGCATGAGCAAAGGACCAATATAGCTGATGTGATAATGAACATGACGCTGACAACTAGGAATGACCAACTAAAGAATAGGTTAAGAGACACTGCAGAGAGGCCGACTCAGGTTTACTTCCCTTGAACAAAAGCACAGATCAATTTTGACTACATGGAAACATATGACAACTTTGTATAAGTTCATCATGCAGGAGGCATAAGAAAACTCTCCATATGATTGGAAGAGGTAACCAATCGGAGGAGTACTGACTCAATAACAAGGTTAAGGCTCTCCTAAGTCAAACTAAAGCCCATCCCAATGGAGGAAAATACTTACTTTTGAGTGCTTTGTTCAAGGGCGACACAACTGACTCTAGCTGCCATCAAATTTGGAAATAATGTCTCGTTCCTGCTCTTTTTTGGAATATATAATTTTTTTTGTATTTTTATTTTATATGAAGCTTGAAAAAGAATAAAAGAATTCTATAGTACAGTGGAAAGAATGAGTGTCGTAAAAATAGATGCTCTAGTTCCTGGGAGGGGAACATTCCTATGCTCAATGCAAGGTGGTGAAATTGGTCAAGGACACTCAAAGGAATGTTCTTTCCATGAGTAAAAGGGTGTGTCAATTCAGAGAGGGTAAGTGATTGTAAGGTTGATTTGGTAGAAGACATGGTCAAAAAGTGGCTTAAACATGAGTCCAAGTGAAGCCGACTCAAGGCCAAAAGGTGTAAATAGTCAATATGCAATGAAACAGTATAACTCAACACAAAGGAGCCTCTAGGGTATAAGGCCAGAAAATGACACAGAAGAATGAGAATGAGTCTACAATGCACAAGTCATGGCAGGACTAAAGAGGACTCCAGAGCCTACTTAATATAGCATCATGGGCAACAAAAGTCAGCAAGGATCTAACTAAGATGCCCATGTAAAGGTTGGCTCTACCATCACATCATGATTTTAAAGTTGGCGAGTGAAAATGGTTTGTGAACCAAGACATGATGGGGTTGACCCTATGGCAAACATATCGCAATATGGAGGCTAGCATGCAAAATGCAGCGAAAAGTGGTATTCTCTAACCTATATGCCAGTAAGAAAATGATACCTGCCATGATGGGTTTGCGGTCATGGGACCAAAATGCTTTCTCAAAGAATTCTCCAAAATTTCCTATATAGACAACCCATTCCCGACACTCCAAGCCCAAAGGTCAAAAGGTCCATAAGATAAAAATCAACTTTTGAAAAAAAAAAATCATTTTGCAACCTATATAAGTAATTTTGGACTCACATTTTTGTCATTTGTGTTTTGAGCAAGGATCTATGGAGACAAACTCAAAAAAACTTCCTCTCTCTAATCCAACCATTCAAATCGCTCCAAAACTTCCAGGTAACCCTTTTATCATGCTTTTAATCATTTGTGATACTTTTTAGATGTTTTTTTTAATAATTTTATCGTAGGAAAATATGTTAAAAATTTCAACTCTGCATACATAAGGGTTGAATACAGGTAACCCACATATACGAGGGCCCTACATGAAACTATGTAAAAAGGAAACCCGCGTGTGCGTGAGTAAAGAAATTAAAACATAAATCTAATTATTTGAAACATCTTTTTGGGCAGGATGACAATCACCCGGTGACAAAAGGAGCATAGTGACATTGATAACCAAGTAATGGAGGATCAAAATGCCTTAGATGCTTTGAGAGGTTGTGGCTCGCTAAAATTCTTTAAAATGCCAAACATGAAGGCAAATACATGATTGATTGCTTGAGTTGCTGATTCATTACTAGAGTGCAAAGGATGATGCATACATGATTAATCAAATGCCCCTAAGGATCAAGATAGAAGATATTTACTTCATTATCAGTGTTTCTCAAAGGGGAGAGATAGTGCATTCTACTGGCAGGATGAGAGGTAGTCTCAATGTAGAAGACTACGTCCACATATACTGTCCTAGTCATCTTGAAAAGATTGGAAGTTAGATTCAAATCAAGCACATAGAGAGTTTATCCTTAAAGATCCTTTATACTGCTTTACATTAGGCCTCACGTGTATCCATGAGCCTAGCAGTGGAATGCCTCACCATTGTGTTTGATTGGTGTACACCTCTATTGACCAACATGAAGAACCAACTCACTTCTATTCAGAAGGGTCAGATAAATAATTTTGGATATGACACCATCTTGTGCTCGTTCTTCTATGAGAAAGTACCTGGGCTTCGACCCAAGGTATTATCGACCATCAGCAGCCCAAGGGATCTGTAGATGGGCAGATGGGATGACTTGATGAAACACCTAAGGGGTGGTGATGTCCTTAGGATGACTTTGATAACGAGTTTTTCGCACGGTGGGATCAACAGGTCATCACAGTCAATGACTACCCATATGCCGGAATGGATTTCCAAGGAGATCCAGATTTAGTATTACCACCAGATGCAGCATGGGGTGCCAAAGGTAACCATTTTTTATTTTTTGAATTTCTTAAATTTTTTTAGATTTTTAATATAAATGAACTTCAAAATATTTTTATGAGACAAGACACTTACAAAATATATGATCATGTTTCATATGTGGGGCTAGTGAGACCTGACGGATTTCTCTGACATAGGTGTCATGGAAGAGATGTTGAAGGGGCTGCAACTAAGATATAGAGTTCTCCATGTAGTTCAGAGGAAATTGGTGAGATTGACTCACCAAGTACCTATGATATCCATAGAGGACTTACTCGAGGAGATGCAGTGTCGCGTGGTAGAAGTACCATGGGGGTGCGACTATTTCAGCGTGTGGCCAATGTCGTTGTTTATTTTCTAGCTTCTCATCCTAATTCAACCATATAGATGATCAGATATTTTTATGATTAGACATGATGATGGACATAAGCCCAAATTTTGTAGGTCATTTTGTCTCGATCTTTATATATTATTTTGGACATAAACACTCTATCTATATACATGCAAGTTTATGATGATCATATATATAGATGATACTTCAATTATTTTTGATGTTTTTTAATTTGATGAATGATATATATGCCCATCTAATGCTTGATTAGCTATAGAATCTGCTAAATAATTTTCTGATTATGGAATGTGAAAAAATGTGATATAAACAAATGATCATTGCAACAATCATACTCTTATAAATTAGCGATACAAATAGGGATCTCGTACCTAATAAATGTTATTCAGCTAAGATACCACCAGTTGCGAGTCTAAATAAACCACTAATGAATCAATATCAAGAGATATCGCTTCAGATAGAAAATTAATAATGACAGTATATTCAGAAATATTATTCGAAGCAGGACTGATACATGCCCCTCTTGAAATCATCAACTGGCCTAAGCAAAGTACTTCTTAAGGTAGAGCCCATTTCTAGGCTTTGCCAACTTGTTTCCTTCAAATTCAATTAATTCATAAGCTCCCCTTTTCAAAACTCGCTTGACAATAAGGGGGCCATACCACAAAGACTTAAATTTTCTTGCCCCCAAGGTGTCTTTGTCTTGATCGTAGACCAGGACAAGGTCACCTTCAGAAAAAATTTCTAGGATGGACAACTTTATCGTATTTAGTTTTTACCCTTTTTTCATGGGCTTTATTTATTGTCACAACATCTCGACGTTGCTCATCAAGATGCTCCAAATGAATGAGGTGCTCCTCGAGACTAGAAGTCTTTGGAAGAAGTTCAATAGCTAGTTTAAGGGAAGGAATTCCACATTCAACAGGGAAGATAGATTCCAACCCATAAACCAGTTGAAAAGGAGTAAAGCCAGTGGCAGCCTTAATTAACGTTCGGTATGCCCAAAGTGCCAGATACAACATGATGTGCCAATTGGATCTAGCTTTGTTAATTTTCCTTTGCAGGATGATTTTAAGGGATTTTTTCATAGCTTCAACCTACCCATTGGCTTGAGGATAATACAGAGATGAATGCTCTTGCCAGAAACCCAACTTGAGAGCCAATTTATACATCAGTTGATTTTGGAAATGACTGCCATGATTAGCGACAATCTCTTTAGGGATACCAAACCAGAAAATAACTTGATTGAAGAAAAATAAGGGAGCTGCTTCATTATCATTCTCAAAAGTAGGCATGGCCTCAGCCCACTTTTTAAAGTAGTCTATGGCCACTATGATGTGCTTGTGATTTCCTGCCGAAGGTGGATTACAAGTAGTAAAATCAATGCCCCACTTCGTGAAAGGACCAACAGTGATAACAGGGAAAGGCGAAGCTGGATGCGTGCACATTTTTTGAGTATAGATCTGACAAGGATAGTATGGTTTGACCGCTTCAATACAATCTTTGAAGATCAAAGGCAAAAAGTATCATACTTACAAAATTTTTGGGTTGTTGCAAGCCCGGATAGATAACTGCCACAAGCTCCATTGTGGCAATCATTAAGAACTAACTTGGCTTCTTCCAAATTTAAACAATGCCTAAGGATTGAATCAATCCCACGACGATATAATGTGTCACCTATAATAACATAATTCTTAGAGAGGTGACGCAACTTTCTACGCTCATATTTGGAAAAAGCGAGCGGAAACTTCAAAGTCTGGAGATATATAATGATATCCCCATACCAAAGATCTTGTGAAGAAATAAGAAATAGGTGTTTATCAGGAAAAATTTCCTCCTGAATAATTTCTTCCTCACAAGGTAGCTCTAATATCAACTTTGCAAATACTAAAGATTTCTTAGATTTAGTTGACATGAATTCGAGATCGAATTCTTGAAAATGAAAATCCATCTATTATATTTTCCCCCAATCACTCACCCACTGAGAAAAAACTAAAATGGATTGACAGTTGTAAGAAAAATGTTTTTTGAAGCAGAATGTAATGCCGGAGCGACTCGACAACATGGACAACTACCAAAGCAAATTTCTCGATGGGAGAATAGCGCAGTTTAGGGCCTACCAAGCCTCGACTTAGATAATAGATTACATTCTCACTTAAGGCATCATCTTCTTGAACCAAAACCATACCAATGGGTGATTCTGCAGCAACGAGATACAAGAGGAAATCTCTGCTATAATCAAGTGGACTCAACAATGGAGCAGAGGTTAATGTTTTTTTCAAAGCATCAAAAGGTCCTTGTGTGAAATCATCCCATAAAAATGAGACCCCTTTCTTAAGAAAACACATAAATCCTATTGTGATCTCAACATAATTGGCTATAAATCGCCTCAAGAGATTTCCTTTTCCTTGGAGACTTTGAAGTTGACAAATGGAAGATGGGGGAGGCAATTGAAGTATTGCCTCAACCTTGAAGGGATCAACACGCATCCCCTCTATTGGCATGATGAATCCTAAAAACCATCCAAATGTTGTTATAGCTCCAAATATCGCCCTTGGTATCTATGATGCTCGGTTTATGGCCTAGGGCAAACCCTCCTTCCAGACTTGGTCCAAATATTTTAAAAACAATGTTTTACTCCTTGCATGCTACTTTTCCCTATGATAAAAGTGTGTACACATGGGTTAGTCAATACCCAACCTGCATATGTGTGTTAAAACACTTAAAACAAATAAATTCCTTTAACTATGGGTGGAGTTCATGGGTTTTACCTATTGATTACCTCCTAGTGCCCGTGGCCCAACTATTTCCCAAATGTTTCCCAACTAAAAAACTAATTGGGAGAAGTATAAATAGACTTCTATGGGAAGACCTTAAGGAGGAGAAGAGATAGAATTACTATACTGAGATTATCCCCTGACTGAGTCTGAAGTATCCCTGTGCTTCAAGCACTTCCCCAAGTTTCAAGAAACCCTTGTTTCCTTGAGTGTTGATATTCCCCCACTTGCCTAATATATCATGGTATTGGTTATGGAAGGAGGGTGTTGAAGACTGGGACTAGATGGATCTGAAGGACGGTTCCACTTGGAGTGATCCGGATTTAAACAGGAACGCAAAAAATTACAAAGATAACCATATACACAAATATGCAGCGGAAATAATACTTCATTTCATTAATGGAAAATACTGAAATATGCTTACAATCAGAAATGGAAATAAACTAGCTAGGGCGATGGTAGCTTATCTCTGAGAAGAGATGTGATGGCTACAGGCCTCTGAACTGTGTTACAATGAGGCTCGAAGGCCTATTTATTGTTGAGAAACAATGAAAAA
>APFE031758929.1:10121-49981 GCA_000404065.3 Pinus taeda | reverse complement strand
AGCACTATCATTGTTGGAATGGGCAACATCGGTCCATTGCATGGACCCATGTTGCCCCCGGATTCCCCAAAAAACGTCGTTTAGGGCCTCAAAACGGCTTTGGAAGTTCAGGACGCGAAAAACTGCTAAAAATAGTAAGTTGTGCTACAATTAAGGAAACTGAAAATGCTGAGAAAGACAATGGTGGGGGTCCAGGTGGACTTGGCAGGTGGCCACCAATATCCACCTGGATCATGGAGCCAATAGAAGAAGACTCAAGTGAATTCTCTCCGTGTTGGTTATAGCTTTCTATAATAAAAAGAAACATTGTCTTGTTCCTAATATTAACTTTGTTTATGCATCAGATACTATTGTAATTCATGTATGAATGTCACTTTGATGTATAACTAATCATGTTGCTTATATGATATAAAGTTGATTTCATTAAGATGCTTTATCTATATGCTGCTATGTATGTTCGGATTGGTTGATTTACAGATTCGAAGATCGTCAGGAGTTGCAGAGGGCCTAAACACTGTTGGAACTACCCAAACGAAGGACATCCAGGTATGGTCGCTATCGCATAGTTTGTTTATATAAGCATGTTTCCTGAGTTGTATGAGTGTTTCTTACTATAGTTTTCTCTTGCTCTGTTGGGGTTCCAAGCCAAAGCCCTAGGGTACTTATTCCTGTAACAGAATTGGCGAGTCCACTGGGGATAACAATCTTGTTATTCCTAGTTTGGGTTGTTCGGTGTCAATCAGGTCTCAGTTCTTGGTTTGCTTGTTGTGAGTGTATTGTTTGGTCCAATAGAATCTCAAACCTTAAGTCTGATCTTTTTGGTCTAGCTTCATTTTTTATTCTTCTTGCAAAGCTTTGTACACACACTTTTTTATGTTTACAGTAGCGTACACACGCTAGTTTCTGTGAAGTGAACCCATGTATACGCGATTTTTCTTTGTCAGAAGCGCATGTACATGCCTCTGTGCTTGAACACGGTCGTGTATACCATTTTTTGCATGTTTTTTTCAAATCTTTCTGCCTAGAAAGATTGTTTTCTTGGTCTGTTTGGTTTCTGAGTGGTCAGTTTCTGTCTTTAGAATTTAATTATTCAGCGAGCTTACTGTTTTGAATTCTCTTCTTCTTCGAAATTTTTTTGGCCTAGGTTTGCTTTTGAGTGAGTTTTATGATTTGTGTTTGGACACACAAGACTTCTTATAGAGGTTCTTGATTGTTCTGGTCCTCTGGAATGGTAGATTGTTTTCAATCTTTGTGTCAAGCTTGATTGTTGGTCTACTTGCTTTGCTTTTCGTCATCTAATGGCCTTACACCTTTTTTTTTCTTTTTGAAAGTTTCTTTTTGATGAATTTGAAAGTGTGTATTTCTTGACTTCTTGGTCAGTTTCTCAAAGCTCTTTTGCTTCCTTTTGGGTCGTTTAGTGCAAGTTGAAACTCTTTGTGTTCAAGTTTTCATTCGTTGTCAAATTGGTAACTTGCAAAGTTTCCTTGTTCTTTGCTTTCGGTCTTTGAGTCTTAAGTGGAATTTTGAGTTTTTTCGAAAGGTTGTTTTCATTGCTTCTTGAAAAAGAAAAGTCCTTAAAAAAGCATTGTTTTTGTCTTCTTTTTCCAAGTTTTATTTTGGTTTCTTTTGATTTTTTGAATGTGATTTGTGATATTTTTTATTAGTCCTTCTTGTTTGGAGAAGATTTTGTATTCAAAATTTGTATTCTTTTCAAACACTTAAGTTGGCTTATTAATAAGTTATAAAAAATTGCTTTCATTCTTTTTAGAGTAATCTAGGATCTTGCATTATCATGTATACCTTGCATTAGGGTAGTTTTGCATTATTAAAGCATCAATAGTTTTTGTGAGTGTGAAGTATGCTATAAGAAAAGAAAAGAAATTTTTTTCGTTTTATAGAAGTTTCTTAGAACCCAAGAAGAAATTTATTTTCATTGAAGAACAAACTATTGCATTTAATATAAGTTAGTTTTTCAATAATTTCTTTTGCAATAGACAAACACCATCGGTTTCATTTCCATATTGTCCCTTGGACTTAAAAGAACAACCACTTAACATCAAGTGCTTAATAAAATAAACTAGAACTTTTTGTATTGTCATCAAAATACACCAATAAGTTTTAGGTTTATTTAGGGCCTTAGATTAAGCGAGAGGAGAGTAAACTCTCCAAGGCCACTCTAAATTGTAAAACATAGAAGTCTGATTAAAGAGTGAAATCCAATAGCATTAGGGAGATCGGGAAAGCTCCGTGACTAGGAGTTAAGCACAAGGGTTCGTGAAGATAAGGACGAGAGATACCCCGTCTCTTACTTGTCAGATCCTACCTCATCACTGTTCCGCTCAGATTATGATATGAGTTGGTGTCTTTAGTTGCCTATCTTAGGGATCCACATAGGTGGCTGCGGAGGGGAATCCCGTGGCACCTGAGGTTTACATTGCATCACGTTCAACAGTACTTTTGGAGGGAACCCTTGCGAAGCTTTGGGGCTTGCACCAGCAAAGGCTGTTGTCTGGAGGTCAATGTAACTACCTCTTATACCATCACTAGTAGGCCCGGGGCGTAATTACCTCAGTCTATTTTTCAAAGGCCCTTATTATTAATTTTCTTGTATTTGGGTGTCTGGTCCTAATCACCCGGAGCGGAAATACTTGGAAGTTTCTTGATTGCTGCTATCTTTAGGGACATTTTAGTGAGTGTTCTATGCTCCTAGTCAACCTAGCTTTTAATTTTCTTGAGTCTTTAAGTAGATTTAATAAAAATAATTCAAAGTGGTTGACTGACCATCTCGATGGTCTAGGAGACTTCGTGGGCTTTCACCTATGAGTCCAGAGCCTTCTCCTAGAAGGCGTAGGAGCGATTTTGCCAGTGATTTCCAACCAATGGCAGTGGGCACATTAGAGATTGATCCTCTGCTTGGGGGCATTAGTTCACAAGATAGACCTAGTCTTAGCACAAAGTTAGAGAGGAACACACACGTTCTTTCTCAAGTACTCTTCCAGTCGGAAGATAGTATTAAAGTAGAAGAGCTTTCAAAGTTGGTTGCAGCTTCGAATTCTCCTCTCCCTCCTAATCATCCAGACATATTTTTATATGTCGGAACTCCAACTCACAGGCCTCCAAGCCCAATTCCACACACATCTATCCCTTTGATGTTCACTGCTGGAAGCATGGCAGCCACCACGAGTGTTGTGAGCATGCAGACTCCAATATCTGTGCAAGGGGGTGAAACTATTTCCATCCTTCTAACACTCTTAGCACTTCCTTATTTGGGTCTACTTCCATTTCATTGACGAGTGGAAGTTCTCAAGCTAATGCGTCCAATTTTGGATTTTTCCCTTTTGGAATGCCCTCTCAAGGTATTCCTTCAATTCGTTGAATATACCATCAACCACCTCCACATCCATGATGAGTGGATTGTCTTCTTTTCAGGGTTTCCCATTTGAAAGTGGTCATATACCACATTCCAATCTGACAGTAGGGTCTATGCCTTTTCCTTTCACAAGTCAAGGTGGTAACCCATTTTAGAGTTGGACAAACCCTGTGGTTAATGGGATAGGAGCTGGGAATCAATTTTTTGGCCAACAAGGGAATGTGTCGTATTCCCCGGTTAATTAATTTCAAATTTTTTCACCCTTTGCTAATTCTTGGAACCCTTATTAGGGGTTGTCAACTCCTTTCAATACTTCGTTTGGGGGTAATTTTACTGATTACGGAGGATTTTTGGCTGGAGTTGGTCAAACTTCAAGTTTTGTTGGACCACATGGATCACCTTTTGGTGCAGTAGGTTCTACAAGCTACTTTGGGCAACCTGGTGCCTTTCAAAACCTAGATCATTCTTTTCAGACCTATGGGAACCCCACCCAGTTTGGATGGAATCCCTAAGGTCATCCACGACTTCCTTTTCTAGCTCTCTTAATCTACCAGACTTGACTAAATTGACGAATGATCCAATTAGGTAGAATCCAACTTGACCTCTGGTCCCAACTAAACTTCCATCGGATATTCCAAAATTCGAAGGGAAGAATGGTGAAGACCCGAGAGACCATGTGACCATGTTCCATTTATGGTGCTCATCAAACTCCTTGATCGATGAATCAGTCAGGTTGAGGTTATTTCAACACACCTTAATGGGGAATGTGGCCAAATGGTGTATAAAGTTGCTAAGGGGCACTTTTACTTCTTTCAGTGATTTGGCTAATATTTTCTTAAACCATTTTCAGTTGCCTGTTTATTATGAAGCCATAATTAAACTTCTAGAAAATTTTCATCAAGACAGGGAAACTCGCATTTTGGATCATATCCATGAATGGAGACAGAGAAAGAGGCTTATCAAAGATGAAATTCCAGCATAAGGGTAGTCTTAGACTGCGATGATTTGTTGGTCCCACCAGGTGAAAAACTCATCATCGAAATTCATCCTTGGCACATCCCCGCCTTCAAGGCATTTCATCAAGTTAGCCCACCTACCCATCTGTAGCCCAAGTACCTTCTCGAAGAAGAAGGAGCATAAAATGGTCCCATATCCAAAGTTTTTAGTCTGACCTTTCTGAATGGAGGTCAGCTAGCTCTTCATGTTGGTTAGAAGAGGTGTGCACCAATCAAACACAGTGGTTAGGCATTCCACTGCCAAGCTCATGGACACCCATGAAGCCTGATGTAGTGAATCTAATTCATTTACCCTGGAAATGGTAAACAACAAAATGCTGAGAGATAAAATATCCATGTGTTTGATTGGAATCTGACTTCCAATATTTTCTGGATGCCCAGGACAGTATGTGTGTACATAGTCTTCTACTGAAAGATTACTCCATGTCCTGTCAGTTGAATGCACAACCTCCCCTCTTCGGGAGAGACCTATGATAAAGTTGATGTCTTCCACCTCAATCCTAAGAGGCATCTGATATATCATTAAGGCATCATCCTCCACACTCCAATAGTGGATCAATAACTCGAGCAGGCGTATGTTCTCTTTCATGCTCAACATTTTGAAGAACTTCAACAAGTCGCACCCTCTCAATGCATCTAGTGCAGTTTATTCATTCATTACCTCATTTCCAATTGTGGTATGTTCTCTTTCTCTCCATGTGATGGTCATCTTGAAAATAAATGAGGTTCAACCGTTAGAATTTGAGTTTGAATTTCAACTCGCGTACACACGGGTTCCCTTTACACATAGTCATGTGTAGGGCTGTCGTATATGTGGGTTGGTCATAGCCAACCCGTGTGTACACAGAGTTGGATTTTTTGACAAGAATTCCCATGATCAAATCTTAATTAAAACTTCTAAAAAGCATCACAAAACATTGCAAGTATGGTTTGAGGGTTACCTGGTAACTTTGGTGCGATTTGAACGGTTTAATTCTTCAGAGGCAAGTTTGCTCCTTTTTGATCCACAAATTTTTTCCAAATGCAAGTGAAAACTTTGTGAGTCTAAAAGTCAATATATAGCTTTGAAATTTCAAAATTTTTCTTAAAACTTGATTTTTCATCTCATGAATTTTTTGACTTGTGGGCTTGGATTGTCGAGAATGGATTATTGTTTCAGGATATTTTGGACATTTCTTCAAGATCCTATTTCGATCCCATGACCACTGACCTGTCATGGCAGATATCGTTCACTTACTGGCATATAGATTAGGGAAACCATTTTTTCCATTGCATCTTTCATACTAGCCTCCATTCAGCGATACATTAGCCATAGGGTTGACCCCATCATGTCTTGGTTAGCAAACCATGTTCACTCACTAATTTTTTAAATCATGATGTGATGGTAGAGCCATCCTTTGCATGGGCATCGTAATTAGAACCTCACTAGCATTGGTTTCACATGTTGTTTTACTAAGTAGGCTCAGGAGTCCTCTTTAGTCCTGCCATGACTTGCGCGTTGAAGACACATTCTCTTTGCTTCTACGCTTATTTCTGGCCTTATATCCTAGAGGCTCCTTTAAGTTCAGTTGTACTGCTACATTTCATTTTGACTATTTGCACCTTTTGGCCTTGAGTCAGCTTCACTTGGACTCGTGTTTAAGCCACTTATTTGACCATGTCTTCTACAAGATCAACCATGCAATCACTTAGCTTCTGCAACTTGACACACCCTTTGACCCATGGAAGGAACATCCTTTTGAGTGTCCTTGACCAGTTTTGCCTCCCTGCATTGAGCATAGGATTGTTCCCATCCCAGGAACTAGATCATCTATTTCTCTGACACTTGTTCTTTCCACTGTATTATAGCATTCTTTTATTCTTTTTTAGCTTAAAAAAAAAAAGACAAAAAAATTATATATTCCAAAAAGAGTGGGACAACATTTCCATATATTGTTGGCAGTGAGAGTCAATCATGTTGCCCTTGAACAAAGCACTCAAAAGAAAGTCTCTCCTCCATTTTTGGGCGGGATTTAGTTTGACTTAGGTATGCCTTAACCTTGTTATTGAGTCAGTTCTCCTCTGATTGGTTACCTCTTCCAATCATATGGAGAGTTCACTCATGCCTCCTGTATGTCGTACTTATATAGAGTTATCATATGCTACCATATAGTCGTTATTGAGTCGTGCTTTTGTTCAAGGGAAGTAAGCTTGAGTCGGCCTCTCTGTAGTGTCCCTTGACCTATTTTTCAGTCGACCATCCCTGGTTGTTAGTTTCATGTTTGTCATCATATCAGTTGTATTGGTCCTTTGCTCATGCTGGTATGAGAAGTTCTCCATTGATTTCTTGTTGGCGAGTCTTGTCCTTGTCGACAACAACATATTGCTCTGAGGGCAGGCCTAGAGCTGTACCCATCACCTCGTGCTCAGCATCAATTAGTATCATGGGTCTTTGACTGAGTGGTTTCCTTATGTTTGACATCAGCTTTCATTATCACACATTAGGATTCATGCAGTACCTTGGTTTCCATTTGACCCTATTGGTGGATTCCTCACCACTGTGTCAACTTTCATTATTGGTTGGTTTAGAGGGTTTCTATCGTGCACTAGCTACATCTTGTGTATGCCGGAAACATGCTTCAGTAAGGTTACTACATCTTTTTTATCTGATTCCTTCCACATTATTGGCCTATGGGTTACACTCGCGCTAGATTAATGAAGGATGCCTTAATGCCTTCCTTCTAGCGGATCTTTTCCTATCGACTATGACTCATTGCTCTGGGATAAAGATCTAGAGTCCATTTGGCAGTACCTTGGGGTTTGCAGTCATCAATGGCAGATTCCTTCACTATCGACAGTGGGAACCATCATTTTCCCCTAATTGATGGATTCTTCCAGGTGTTCAACTTCAGCTCATTCATTCACACTTGTTAGATTATATTGGGTATCTTGACTCTCATTATCATTATCAGTGAGTAGTCTCGCGCTTGTTAACGATATACATCAATGACCGGTAATCAAACGATTTCTCACATGGTCAAATTTAGATCATTTATTTCCATTATGTAGAAATGTACCACAACAATTAATGAAGACCTTAGGTTGCATCAACATGTTTTGGTTCACTTGTCAATTGCTCCTATTACAGCTAGTCAACACCATCCACATTATATGTTGCAATCCTTCACAACAATGTCTTATATGCTGGCATCTGAGTTGCTATGTAGTATCATCTTATTCTATCATGTTCATTTGGTACTATTGGAATCAGTTTTTGACATCAGTGATCAACTTCATCTTTCAGCTTCAGTGTTCATCTTCTTATATGTGATATTCAAACATGTACTTGTTTGATCATGATCAGATGATCGATTATGTACTTTCAGGCTTTTATACTTATATATATAGTAGATCCGATTGTACTTGATATGCAAACATGCTTTACTTTCTCTAAGCATGGGTATGCCTGCCTCAGACAACTATTTCTTTCTGATCTCTTTTTGATGCCTTGGCAACCTGAAATATGGTGAAGTCCTTCTCGATTTCGACAGGTTTCCTTTCCATATACTTAATACATTTCAACCATCATGTACCCCTTCTGACCTCATATATTAGGGGGCATATGTTATAGCTCCAAATATCATCCTTGGTATTTTTGATGCTTGGTTTATGGCCTAGGCCAACCCCTCCTTCCAGACTTGGTCCAAATATTTTAAAAACAATGTTTTACTCCCTGTACGCCACTTTTCCCTGTGATAAAAGCATGTACACACAGGTTATTCAATACCCAACCCACATATATGTGCTAAAAAACTTAAAAAAAAAAAATCCCTTAACTATGGGCAAAGTTCAAGGGTTTTATTTGTTGATTACCTCCTAGTTCCCATGGCCCAACTATTTCCCAACCAAAAAACTAACTGGAAGAAGTATAAATAGACTTCTATGGGAAGGCCTTAAGGAGGAGAAGAGATAGAATTACTATATTGAGATTATCCCCTGATTGAGTCTGAAGTATCCCTGTGCTTCAAGCACTTCCCCAAGTTTCAAGAAACCCTTGTTTCCTTAAGTGTTGATATTCTTCCACTTGCTTGAGATATCATGGTATTGGTTATGGAAGGAGGCTGTTGAAGACTGTGACTGGATGGATCTAGAGGATAGTTCCACTTGTTGTTGGAAGAAGAAGATTCAGGTGAATTCTTTCCATGTTGGTTATAGCTTTCTACAATAAAAAGAAACATTGTCTTGTTCCTGAGATTAACTTTGTTTATGCATCAGACACTGTTGTAATTCATGTATGAATATCACTTTGATGTATAACTAATCATCTTGCTTATATGATATAAAGTTGATTTTGTTAATATGCTTTATCTATATGCTGCTATGTATGTTCGGATTCATTGATTTGTTGATTCAAAGATCATCATGAGTTGTAGAGGGTCTAAACCTTGTTAGAACTACCCAAACGAAGGACATCTGGGCATGGTCGCTATCGCATAGTTTGTTTATATAAGCATGTTTCCTGAGTTGTATGAGTGTTTCTTGTTGTAGTTTGCTCTTGCTCTATTGGGGTTCCAAACCAAAGCCCTAGGGTACTTATTCCTGTAACAAAGGCTTAGACATTTGGGATTTCCTATACCTCTAATATTGTTTCTTGTAATTTTTTGTACATTATTTGTAGATAACTCTTCATAGATTCGTGATGCTATTACTTGACCATTTTGGTTGAACAATGATTCAATTGATGTTGTAATTTTGTTGTTAATGTCACATTCTTCATATTCTTCACCTTCAAGATAATCCAAGAATGACAAATGTGTTCCTTAATTCTGAATATTTGTAAATATTATTAATTATTGGAACCAATTGTTGGAAAATCATCTCAACCTTAAAGGAGTTGAGTTTGAATTTGGAACAAGAAGAGAAGAAACAATAACCAATTAATAAGCTTTATGTGATTTTGATCTCTTGGAACAAAAGATAATTCAAATGAATAAAAAAATTTATGAGATCCCATACTCTTCTGACATAAAACTTCAACTTTCCCTTTTTGGTATTATACTCTTTATTAACTTGATTAATAATTAATTATGTGTCTCCCATTACTTCGAGTTTTCTTATTCCTTTCCGGTGGACCAGCACTAATCCTTGAATAGGTGCCTCATGTTCTAATTCATTATTTGTACACTTAAATTGTAAATAAAATGCATTTGGAATATGTTCTCCTCGTGTCCCTTTGAGAATAACTCATGCTCCCAAACCAATATTTGATACAACACCATCAAAGAACATTTTCCAAGTGCCATCATCTAAATCTTGATCACTACTTTGTACAACATGTAAATTATGTAGAATAACAAAGTTACCCATGACTATGTCCTCATATTAAATTAAACCTTCAACAAGCTTCTTCTCAAAGAAAATAGGATTCCTTGGGTCTCAAGGTATTCTTGTTAATCGATTATCGTTACCTAGGATCATCATGTAACTCCCATCATTCATTAGATAATCTTTGAGTGATAAACTCCATTCGAAACCCAAAAAAAGTCCATATGAAACTAGAAAAATCAATAACAACAACTTTGAATACCATTGTAATATGAGAAGCAGACTGTATTTTCACACAAGAATCCTTTATCTCCCCATATTCAAGTACCTTCCTAGAATAAATTACGCATATACTTTCTTTGGTCTCATAATGTTTAGTGCAATCCAAGCCTACAACTTTCATTGTATGGAATTGAATGATGTTATTATTAGCCCCACTATTAATCAAACAATTGTGAAAAATGAACTTGGGAGTTTCAAGAGATATGTAAAAGGGAGGTAGCTTCCCATATGATTTTCCTTGTACCAATGGATTTGTATGTGGATGACCCATTGCAAAAACGTAAAATTTGGGAATTATTCACCCTTGAGGTTTTGAATAAATATTTCTTTTTATTGAGTGATTTTAGTGACCTTTGAAAAAGGAAATGTGATTTTCAATTTTTGCAAATAATCCATTATATTGTAAGATATTTTGGTCACATCTTGCGATTGTGCAACTTTGTCTTGGGATTTATTGACTTATGTAGATGTTTTTTCTTGATTTGGACTTGGATTAGTCATTTTCATTTTCTCTTTTATTTATTCATTTGATTTCAAGCCTAAACTACATTTTAATTATGCACGTATTCTTCATATTCTTGCAGATATTGTTCCTCGAAGGAAAATATTGGATTATCCCCCATTTCCATAACTTATTGAGGGGATTATTTTCTTTGGGTCTCATCCTCTAACACCCTGGAAGGATCTTATTCTTGGGCTTCTTGGTTGTCAATTATTACTGCAATTGGATTCTGGTACCTAAGATATCTTAGACCTCTAGGTGGCATATTACCCAAATTATAATTTCTAGGTGATGCAATGATCGATTGTTGTTAAAGCCTTTGTACATCATTTTGCATTAGCTGAAGGATTTATGTTGCACCTACTTCAATATTCTATTTAGTTGATCAATATCATAATCAACATTTGAAGTGGATGCTTCGTGGCACCTTGGAATATTTCTCATATTTGGAGGAATACCATGAAAAATACCTTTTCCTACATTGGTCTTTTGTATATTTCAGGCTTGAGTTGGCTTGTTTGAATTTGCAATTCTGAGGGAGGCATTCTTCCTCTGTGTTTTTTCCAAAATGATTTATGTGTCAGCATCACTTTGTAACATATCTTCTTTTGCCTCTTGATATTTGGCCATTATGTCTTGTAAATATTGTATATGTGCTGATATCAAAGTATATTTAACATTCAAAGGCATAAAATTCATAAAAATCCCAAATATCACAGGATCATTGGGTTGAGATTATTCATGCATTGATTGTAAAGTCTTGAAAAATATGATATTAAAATCTCTAATTTTTTTCATTTTTTTGCTTAATTTGAGTAAACTGAGTCAACAAAGTATGGTACCCTATGGGGTGAGCATATTATCCAATGTGTGTAGTTTTTATATTATCAAAAGGAGTGATAGAAGCAAAAAGTAAATAAAAATACCAACCATAAGTAGACTCTTTGAGTTCTTGGAAAAAAACTGTTACTATCACATCTTTTTGAGTAATTCCATGCATGTCATAGATGGACAAGGATTGGTCCACATGTTCTTTGGATCAAGGTCACCATCCCCATTGAATACAGGGAACACTCTAACAGATAATACAAGAAGAGGGCTTGCTCTAGACCCTCTTCTTGTATTTCTTTGTTCTTTTCATGTTTCTTCTCGTCTTTCCTCTCTTATTTCTTCTTGTCTCCCTTCTCTTATTTATTCTTCCATTTTATTTTCACTTGAGGGATAGAGGGACACTAATTTTCTAAAGGGAGTAGTCATTTCTTCTACCGCTTTCTTGGTATAGCTTCTTATCAAAGGTTACTGAAATTTACCACACTTCTCTATTTTAAAGTTTATTGTTGTCTCAAAGTCACCTATCAAGATATTTGGATGTTGTAAATTATTCTCAGGCCAGAACATCCCAATATCTTTCAAGTTCTTCTCTACTTCTTATTATTTGCAAGATAATATTGTATGAATGTGTGTAAGAATATGAAGTAATAAATAATAAATATTTTCTCTTCTTGACTATCTCTTCTATCATCCTTTGATTTTCAACTAAATGAGCAATAAATTAAACATTTGGTTGCAGTAAGTTTGGTACAAGTTGGTAAGTTAGGCCACATTTCCATAAGTGCATCTTGGATTTTGGGTCATGCTTAATAACTCTCAACTAATGTTCACCCTAGTGAGATTGTAAAAGTGGGTAAATGTGGGTGGGGTGTTACAAAGTGGTATCAGAGCATGTTTAATGTTTTCCATGTTTCATGTTTCATGTTTTCCTTTCTTTTCCTCATGTTTCCTTTGTTTTCCACGTTTCCTTTATAACAACCCACCCCACATTTACCCACTTTTAAAATCTCACCAGGTTAAACATGATTTGAGAGTTATTGTACATGACCAAAAATCCAATATGTACTTATAGAAATGGGGCCTAACTTACCAACTTGAAACAAACTTATTGCAATACCTAGAAACACCATATCACCCTAGATGTCAAACACTTCCCACTGGTCACCTTTCCTCTGAGATGGAACCACATTTTACCTGACTTTATAGCCTAGCCACACGCATGCAATATTGTGAGTCCATCCAGAGGCTTTCAACCACACACACAAGCCATCCCCCATGCAGCTATAGCCAATATTTTACATTTTTGGGTCAACAGCCGTAGATTTAATGCCATAATTTCACGGCTAGCCTACGACCAACTTCCCAAAACTTCCTATAACTTTCTAGAACTCTATTGATGATAATTGCAAGTCTACATAATCTATTCTTAGGCTCAAATCTTTCCCAACACATGATAAAAATTTATACAAAAACTTTGTAGACATAACACATGTAGGCCATAAATGTATATCTATTCATTATTTCATTAGTTTCATTAGAGAATCATCAGGAAGGCTTATTGCCCTCTCAATCTAGCTATAACAAAAACTGTTCGATCATGCATTCATATAACCATTCAATAACTTATCAAACCATGAAAAAGTTCCATACCAAAAGCACATCATAGAATAAGAATGTATCTTGCCTATAACCAACATTCAACTAGAATTAATCCATGACAAACCAGTCATAAAATAAACATGATAACCAATACTTGTGCTCATTGATCTCAATAAGGAATAACACATAATAACACATGCATAAATCCAACCAAGTGAGGGATTTCCACATACCACCGTACCATAGACTGGGTTGAACCAAATCTTTCTTTTATCCAATCACCCTTGTTCCATAGTCCAAGCATGAATATGGGATCACATGGGATAATAAAAAACAAAAATAACCAGGGAATCCAAAGGTTAAACCACCTCCACCCTCAACCATAGTGATTTCACTTAAATCAGTCCAAAAATAACCAAAACCAAAACAAGCTTGGATTCCTCAGTATTATTCACCATACTCACATAAATTTTCATGTCTTCAGCCACCTGTCGAGGGATTCCTAGAGAAAACCATCTCCACCTTCAACCCTTGGGAATTTCCTAAGACCACCTCAACCAGATCCAAAATCTACTAGCAATCCAAAGTTCAACCTAAATGAAAACCCACTATACCATGGTTATCTAGGAAATGGAAAAGGCAAGGGTCTACATCATTGTCAATCCAGGAAAATCCCATTCCAATGAAATCAAACATTACCAATAAACCAATGCATGAACCATGCATCAATCCCAACAATATAAACATACATGAAACCTATTACTTTCAAAATACTCTTGATGACTAATATTTCTTTGCTTGATTTATGCCCTACTTATTATTGTCCAATCTTCCTCTTGTGCTCCCTCGATTGTCTCTTCCTTTCTTTCTTGTGTTTTCATTATATCCAAGTGCTCTCTCTCTTTGTTCTCCTAGTCCTAGTGAATGATATAATGTCTAAGAGTATGTTATCTCTCATTTTTTCCTTTCTTTTTTCTTCATTTTCCCTTACATGAATATTCTTGTCTCCTCATCTTCCTTTTCTCTTTTTTTCCTTTATTTCTTATATTAAATGCCATTTATTGGCATTTTCCTTTTTCCATTGCCAATGCCAATGTCAATTTCCATAACCAATAAATAATTAATCACAATTGATGCCAATGTAATGTTTTTCCCCTCCATTAAACTTGGAATACGTGTCCCATGGCCTTGGTTTATTTTTTCCTTTATAATGCCCATTTGTTACATGGAACTTTAGTTCAAGGCTATTACAAACTCCTTCCGCTTGGGGGAACACCATCCTCAGTGTTCTATGACACATATGACCATCCAAAACTATTGAACTTGATAAACATACGACTTATGGAGCTTTATAGCCCATCCCATTGCAGTATTCACAATGATAAACTACTGACAATATGATGAACATACTAGTTATTGGAGCTTTATAAACACATCTCGATATAGTATTTGTAATGACACACACACACACACATATATATAGATATCAAAACTAATTTGCTTCAACCAGCAAATAAGGAAGGATATAATGCTGACATTTGATCAAATGTCTCTCATGTAGCTTCAACGGGCCCAAATTTCTTCCACTGCACTTTAACTTGCTCTATTGCTCGGTTCTGGAGCATGAACGTCTCCCATTGTATGATGCATTGAGGATCTAGCTAGAACTCTCCTTTTGGTTTGACATGCAATACAAACTAATCAATAATGTGATCAACATTCCATATATATCTTTTAAGAAATGCAACATGGAAAGCATCATGGAATTTCACTTAGAGAGACAAAGAAAGTATGTAAGCCACTAGTCCAATCCTCTCAAGGATCTCAAAATGCCTGCAATACTGATGTGCCAACTTGGAACATAATCCAATCTTAAAGAAGATTTTCTTGGGCTTGATATGCAAATATACATGCTCTAAAACCTAAAAATCCTTGAATACCCTATGTTGATCCCCATAGCTTTTTTGCCTCTCCTATTTTGCCTTCATATTCTTTCTAATAAATCCCATCTCCCACTCCATCTCTCACAACATGTCTAGTCCAATCAACACCGTGCTCACAGGATCACTCTATCTGGCAAGAGTATTACAACTCCTCCCATAGAGAGCTTCAAAAGGGCTCATCTTCTAGTATTTTTGATACCCATTATTAGAAACAAACTCCACTAGTGAAAGATACTCCTCCCACTTCCTTTGCTAATGCATGACATACATCCTCAACATATCCTAAAGAATCCTATTAATCCTTTATGTTTGTCCATCTCTCTATGAATGAGAAGTTGTATTGAAGGCTAACTCTGCCCCCAATCTTGCAAACAACTCCTTCCAAAACCTAGAAGTGAAATTGGAATCCCTATTTAATATATTCCTCTTGGGAACTCCATCCAACCTCACTATCTCCTTAATGAATACCTGAGCCATTTCACTAGCCAAATTAGTTGACTTCACTGCAATGAAGTGAACCACCTTACTCAACATGTCAACAAAAACCATGATGGAGTCATGCTTCCTTGATGTCCTTGGAAATCCTGTAATGAAATCCATGGAAATTACCTCCCATTCCATTATGGATTCAAAATAAGTTGTAAAAAACCAGTTGGATGCTTACATTCATCTTTCACCTGCTGACAATCCAAACACTTAGCTACAAACTCAACAACCTCTTTCTTCAAATTAGTCCAATAGTATAACTTCTTGATAATTGTCAAATTCTTTTGGTATCATGGGTGGCCCAAATATGGCTTGACATGAAACTTTCTCAAAATAAGATTTTTCAATTCACCATTGTCATGCAGATAGATCCTACTCCTAAATCTAACCAAGCCATTTGTTATGAGGTGATACTCCTCATCCTTATCACCTTGTTGCAGCAATCTTTGCTTCAGCTGCTGGTACTTCTCATCATGTTGCTCTACATGTAAGATCCACTCCTATAAATCTATCCCATAAGAGCTCATAACTAAAATATCATTCACCTGCACTATCCTACTGAGAGCATCTACAACCTGGTTCTATTTTCCTTTGATATACGTGATCTCAAAATTAGACTCACTGAGAGTAGCCAACCATTTAGTTTTCCTTGCATTCAAATTAGGTTGGTCAAAAAAGTACCTCAGCCTACTGTGATCACTCATAAAAATGAAGCTCCTTCCAAGAAGATAATGTCTCCAAAGTCCACATCTTCAGTGCATGAATGATAGCTTTCGACTTAAGATCACGAGTCACATAATTTTGCTCATGCTCATTCATCTTTTTTTATTCATCACAAACCACCTGTACTTCCTAAATCAAGAATCCACTAAGTATTTCCTTGTAACCATATGTACAAACCACAAAGTATTTATTTGGATATGCAATCCTCAAAATCAAAGCATTGGTAAGCAACCGATTCAACCGATCAAAAGTAGTTTCACACTCAGCACTCAATTCACAATTCTCTCCTTTCCTCTGCAAAGATGTGATAGGATAGATAATATTGGAGAATTTCCTGATGAACCTCCTATAATAACATGTTAGTCCCATGAATAATATGACCTCATCCACATTGTTCAAAGTAAGCCACTCCATGATAGCCTTAGTTGTTTCTCGATCCACTAATATCCCCTCCTTGGAAACAACATATCCCAAGTAATTAATCTAATACTAAAATAAGCTACACTTGTTGAGCTTGGCATACAACTTATACTCTCTCAAAAATATCAATACCGATGTCAGGTACTCTACATGCTCCTCCTCATTCTTTGAATAGACCAATATATCATAGACAAATACTATCATAAACTTATCTAGGTAAGGGCCCAACAGACTTTTCATTAAACACATGAAGGTGGTTGAAGAATTGGTAAGGGAAAAAGGAACCACCACAAATGCATAGTGCTCATGCCTTGCATGAAATGCACTCTTGTAGATGTCTTCTTCTTTGATACACACCTAATGATACTATGATCTCATATCAATATTCGAAAATATGGCTACTCCCTTAAACTGATCAAACAAATCATTATTCTGAGCTAATGGATACTTGTTCTTGAAAGTCACCTTGTTCAACTTCCTGTAATCCATTCAAAATATGAGAGTAATGTCCTTCTTCTTTACAAACAATATTGGTGCTACCCGATCAGTATAATATAAGATCTCAAGCTTACGGAGAAAATATGGCGTATGCTACAGTGATTGAGATTTCGATCTGCACAACCTTCCCTTTCTCTCGTGGGATTTCCTGCAACGAAACAATGCTACTCACTGCATCTGCAAGGTCTTCGTCCTTAAATCCTACCAAGGAACCCATCACTTGCTATGTTCTCAAACTGGCCAATGTTGAAATCACAACGATTCCCACAATGCGCAGGAAGCTCGCTTTCACTCTATTTTCTAGAGCAGCAACCCTCGCTACCAATGTCTCTCCCGTAGAGGCTGCCTATGACATAGCAGCACCCAGATCTGTTATCGGGAAAACTAGTGTCCATTCAGAGCTGCTAGTCCCACTAAGACGGGCAACTATCTTAGAAACAAAAAAACTAAAGTCACTTGTGTTTTCCTTTATGAGAGATAGATGAGAGAGAAGCAGAGAGTACCAACCTGAGTCTTTCGCTTGGCTCCTTGCTTGTTTCCTCTCCCCTTTGACAGATCTTTGCCACTATTTCCTTACTTGTCCCGCTTCAAAGAACACATGTAGAGTCAAAGCAACATAATACCATCAAAGCATAGAGATCTATAACCATAAACAATATAGGATCAGATATATATTAACCATACAAATGCATATATCAATACAAGATTTAGAGATATACAATAATATGGAGGAAAAATCAAATAGCTTTATTGATAGAAGTAGTAGAAGACAGGATTACAACCCATTGCTCTGACCCAACGCCATCCTCCTAGCATGAAAGCCCTCTTCACCTCATGAAAACCTGGATCACCCAACACTATGATGTTCCATAGAGAAACCAACAACGCTTCCTTACAAAATACAAAATTCCAACCTCTGGATCTCTAGGATGAGGGATCCATATATAGATATTTGTAGGTGGGTGAGTCAACTTCTGGGATTTTGATTATTTTCATTTCTCTGATAGTTCTTGGTTCCACTTGGAGATCTCATGATCTCTTACTCATCGCTGGGTGAATTCATAGAGGCAAGTGTCAAATGGGTAGTTTCTAGAAGATTCTCTGGGTTTCCACCTAGCCAACTGCCTCTACCATTTGTATGCTCTTGCTCATCGCACCCTACAGAAGGGATTTTCAGTATGCATCGCATTTTCTGCATGTGGTAGGTGAGATGCATCACACCCTTAGCACTGAGCAGTCTGTATGGTCCAGTTTTGACCAGTTTTGTGTATTTTTTTAGGGAGAACTTCTGGGAGATGATGTAATCAGCTGACCTTGCTCCTTTAGGGTATGAAACAACACTTTTAGGGGCTTAGAAGCCCTTGGTTTATGGACATATGAGATTGGGGTTGCAGTGCCCAAATATGTTTATAACAGTTTCCCCCTAAAGCAGGAGGTCGTAAATCTTCTAATGTTAGGTGAAATGCTTTATCATGAGGATTAGAGGTTTTTCAAACTGGAAGGTGACCTGTAATAAAATACAATATAATACATTGTCTTCATAATATTTTCATTATCTAGCTGAGGTGAGCATTCCCATGCTCAACTTTATAAATTCATTTTCATGTACATAGGAAATACAACCGTCTGTGTGGCAGATATATGATTATGGTAGAGCCATCATCCCTTAGCTTGGATGATTATTTGTGCAGCTATGATGTACATTTGATGTCTTTATTTTCCTGAATATATCGCAGCCCGGATGGATGAAACTAGATCCAGGGTCTTCAAACTCGTTCAATCTTCACTCGAAGTATAAGTCAATCCATGTGAAAGGATGTTCTGATGTCAAACATGGAAAGACATCGCCTGATTACCAGCCAATTATGTAAGTTGTTAATAGGTGCGAGAGGAATCACCGATAATGATAATGACCCTCAAGGTACGACAGTACAATTCACGTGGTTCGAATACATGAGTTGATGTTGAACACCACGCAAATCTTCCGGTCGAAGGCCATTGATGTACACTTGTCGCCAGAAGTGAGAAACTTGCCATTGAGGCATGCAAGATTCAAAGTACTGAAAGGGTTGTTCCTAAGTCAACTTCTTGGATAACCAGTTGATGTCGACAAGAAGTGACTCGTCACAGGAGGGCCTTAATGAATCCCACATCTACGACATGAAATAAAGCAAATGATTTTGTGGAGGTGAAAACGATCTGATGATACAAGGTTCAAGGTGGCGATCATGAAAGAATGAAGTGTGAAGGTATTGTAGTAGATGAGACATAAGCTGGGTTGGTGAATTCTCTGAACGAATTCTCTTGAACATATCGGTGACACTAAAATGGGTTGGTAGCGTTAACCCCAAAAATGGATGGTACGGAGGACCAATGGTGATATGACCTACGAACAGAAGAACCCAACCCGACTCAATCATGGTGATGGAGTGAAAATGTCATGTTCAAGAGTGACCTGCTACCAATAAAGTTTCTTCAAGTTTTCTTCCCAATTTTTCCCCAGTCATTTCTGGCTAGTACCTCTTTATTTATGTCAAGCTTGAGGAGGATAACATATGCTTGTTCTATAATTTTCCCTTTGGGAAAACCCATCACTATGTTTTAACGAGCCTAGCGACAGTGAAACTCGTTCTTGTCTCCATGGACAAGTTTGTCGCTATTGTTTTAACAAGTTTAATGACAAAGACAACTCAACCCTTTTCAATTTTAGAGAGTTTGAAAAGAGACGGAAAGGAAACTCTAGGAATCCTTTTTCTTAGTATAATCCCTTAAGTCCGAAAAAGTATAAAATAGTATGAAAGGGATGACTTTTCGATAGTTTTAACGAGCCGAACAAGACAAGCACTCGATCTTTTTGTGTAATGATCCCTCGGGTCCAAAAATTTAAAATCTAGAGGAGGGATGGCACTTCCAATCACTTTAACGAGCTGGAGAGGCCAATTGCTCAGCAATCTTTTCATATTTTATGAGTCAGATGAAAAGAGCTTAAAGGAGACTTGTTTTTTGAGGAACGAGTGATTTTTTCGGATAACAGATGGTTCCAGGTAAGGTTTGGAACTTTTCAATCATGGTAGTGTAAAGAAGATGGCTAATAGAATCACTCGTCACATTTGTTCCTCAAAAGGGGTAAAAAATCAAATGGAGGCATATGATTGGCTAAAAAAGAGTGGAGGTGATGGTAAGAACATGACCAAGGCTCAAAAGCTGATGATTATGCGATTGCAATGGTTATTTACCGAAGGATGGGTTCATTTTTTAATGAGCTTAAACTCTGGGGGAACATATGCTCATTGCTAGGTTTATTTTGTAACGAGTTTGAACTTCACGTAAACCTGTTCGTTCCAGTCATATAATAAGGATGTCTCATCGATAGGTTCATTTTTTAGGGAGCTTGCCCCATTCGAAACTTTGCTCTGAAGCCTTTGTTATGCAAACTAGGAACGACCAACTTATGAGTTTAAAGGGTTAAGAGCCTACAAACTAAGAAAATAAATGGTTGCTTTTCACTTGCATGCAAAAAGGTTTGCATGCCCCCAAGTATAACGAAGTAGAGTTTCCAGGTTACCATACAGAAGTTCTTGCATTAACAAGATTGTTCCATCTGTGTAGCAGACAAAACACTTTCTTGGCGATGTTCATTGAAATGGACAAAGGTGACTGTTTTAAATGCCAATCACATAACCTTTGATGGGGGAATCCTTTTCTAGTCTGATCCATTTTCCTAAATGGACAGGATAGTTTGACTAGTCATATTCCTATGTGGAACCCTACCTTATATCTAGGGTTTTCCTGTCGAAGCAAACTAGGGCGCATGCCTCTTGGGTTTAGTCACATTCACCTAATCACTCATGCTCATCAGGTGGATGGACTGGAGATTGATGAGACATTCCTTGTGCAAAAATACCAGTTAGGGATGGCACTTTGAGTAGTAGCTATGTTTGAACCAGGGAATGAAAGTTGGTCTACGAGCTGGACCACTCTGCCTTCATGCGGAAAACACATCACTTGAAAGAGTGAGGAAAAAATAGCTCCCATGCTATAAATGTAGTCACACCCAAGGAGTAGATTGTAATCTAAAGGTCCTTGGACTACCATCACGTTCAGATAAAAGGTTTTCCTTCTCAAAGTTATAGGCAAACTTGGAAGGATCCCTAATGGTCGACTGGTTCCTTTGTTGAAGCCCGATAGATTTCGAATCTTAGGCAGAAGCGATGGCGAGCCAAGCGCTTTCCAAGCAGTTGAGGAATGATACTCATAGAAGCCCCTTCATCTATGATAGTACCAACCATGATCATTCTGTAAGCTTGTACCATGATTCGGAATGGTACATTAGATGGTAGATAGGGTCTGCCTAGTAGATTCCAATCAAAGGAAATGACTAGATTGCTTGGAGGAGGGACCGAATAAATGGCCAGGTAAATCTTTGAAGAACTTCCTTCCTATAGTAAAGGAAGGGGTAGATTGCCCCCATGTTCATCAAATTCTGTGTTGACGAAAAGAATTTGAATGGTGTCATTCTCATTCTCTTTGGTGATTGTATCATCTGAAGGTAGACCTTACGAAGGGCCGACTGCCATCTCGACTTGTTGACTTTGGTCCTATGTGGACTCAGAGGGTTTATCTTCAATGGTAGATGCTTCGGCCGACCACAAAGCTGTGTCAATTGGATTTTCAACTAGTGATGGACTTGGCAAGAGTTTCTTCTATCCAGGATGAAGCCGTAGCAGTGAACCAGGATGGTTATCCAAGACTCTTTTAGCTTCCTCTAGGAAGGGACAATGGTGGATGGCATGATTTTCTTCACATAGTCTACAAGGAAATTTAGATCTTCCTTTTTGTCCATTGAATTCGTTTTCACTAGTTGACGATGTGCTTTCAACATGATCATCAGAGGTTGAAGACACCGAATCGTGCAAGTGGGGAGACCAGTCCCTTAAGATCCATGGGATGCAAGGACAATCTCAATGATAGTGGTCTCCCTTGCAAATGACACATGGGATTTAGGTTTGGATGGTGCAGTGTGTGGATTTTTTCCAGACGATGCATGGTTGCCCCCTTTTGTCGTTGGCATATTCTTCTTCTTCTCCTTCCCTTTCTTCTTCTTCTCAGTTACTTGTTTTTTAGTTTTACTAGCTTCACCAAGCGAAGAGGAGGAAGGAGAGGGAGAAATAAATGAAGTAGAAGGTTGGGGGGTAACTCTAGTATCATCTGGTTGCTGATTTGATTGCTCAGGAATCATGGTGTTTTGAACGACAGAGGTTGAGAAAAGCCATACTGGTAGGCCAATTGTCAGTCCTGGAAGGGACAATGTGGCCATATGAGGTGCACCAACATCTCCCCAAGAGGAGAAGGGACTAGGATTCCCCCCAAGAGGAAATCCTTGGTTGGTGGAATCCATTTTCTCAACCTAAGACCAACGAGGGAACAATCATGTTATTCCAATTAAAATAATTTTTATGACGCTTTGACACAACTTTCTTTTTCAATTTTTAAGAGTTGAGAAAAATCTAAAGATGACTCTAGTCACCTTCAATTTTTAATGAGCCTGAAGTTACAAGTGCTCAGATGGACCTTTTCTTTTAAGGAGTCTAAAAAGGAACAAAAGTGACTACTCTAGAAATCTAGACAGAGGGATTACCAAACCAATCACAAAATTACATAATACTTTTTAAGGTATGGCAGTCAATCTTCCCGAATATTGTGTTCAGTGCATTGCGATTGATAGGGCGGTAGACACAACTTCATAAGGATAAAGGATATAGCCTATTGTGGTCTCCCAATATATACTCGACAGTACATGGGAGCACAAGTCCATACTGGCACTTGTCATATCAAAGAGGAGGAATCACCCAACCTACGATGAAAATGATAGTTACCAGGCTTTATGACGCTAGAATACATCTCTGGCTTAGACTTCTAGATGTTGTGTGTTAGGTTCCAAAGCGTTTTTATGTTCATTGAAATTTATTTTACAGTTGATCTTTCTTAAGAAGTTTTCCTTTAAGGTTCACCATGTAATGTAGATATACAATTCCTAAATATGCAATCTAAGATGATAAACAGTCATTTACTTTCTTTTTGTAATGAAAATCCTAGCTACTAAGGAAAGAGAAGTGAAATTCTTTCAACATAGAGCAGAGAGCACACACTAAGATGCATTGTCCTAAATCAATTTCTGCACGCAATCTAAATGCAAATGCACATGCATGTATTTGTTTTCTACTTTCTTAATGTGTGAATGACAAAAAGAATGCTAAATACAGATCTGAACTATTTTCTTTCAAAGCGACAGTACTAACAATTTTCTTTTCAAAAAACGAAAGGAAGACTAAGACGACACTTTGTGATTTCGAATTGAAAACTGCTTTCGACACTTGAAATACTATTAATTCAAATAAAATACAATGGAAAAAGTGTAATCGACTATCAAAAAGAGGAAGACTCTTTTCTTTGACTGAAAATGACACTTGCGACACTTTCAAATCAAAAGATGACAGTTCGATTAGGCTATTGTTTGCAAAGGAGAACTGTAAATGACGAAAAATACATAAAAACATTCACAATTCTTTGAACAATGGAGGCTGAATAATGCAAAGGAATGGAGTTTCAATAGTGATATACTGATCATAGACAGCAAAACTACCGAATAAAGCTGAAGACAATGAAGAAAAAACCAAAATCCGGAGGCAGAAACAATTTCACCTAATCATCTCACATGTAACACAAGGAAGCATGGATGCATCTCACCTATAGTATACAGGAGGTGCGATGCATCTAGACTACCAATGATAGACAGTGCGATGGTCCAGGGACAAGACTAAGATTGGTTTTTGCTCACAATTTGCATCTTAGTTCAGGGATATAAGCTGAGCTAATGATAGGTAGTAAACACAAAACATAGGGGCTGATCTAATGAGGTTACTTGAGCTACCACCAAGGCACTTAGGATGTTTGCAAGTTAGATGTTCAGTTCATAAACTAACCTAGAGATTGACTGAAGCAATGTTGATCTACTTTGCAGTTGCATAGCAAAAGTAGTTTGAAGGCTAGCTGGCTTAACTTCGGGCTTTGTTTGTAGTTTATAAAGCAAACAAATAGAAACAAACAAACAAGCTATTTGTTCCCCTGTGGAGTCACCATTTTGTTATCGGGAAAACTAGTGTCCATTCAGAGCTGCTAGTCCCACTAAGGCAGGTAGCTATCTTAGAAAGAAACAAACTAAAGTCACTTGTGTTTTCCTTTATGAGAGATAGATGAGAGAGAAGCAGAGAGTACCAACCTTAGTCTTTCACTTGGCTCATTGCTTGTTTCCTCTCCCCTTTGATAGAGCTTTGCCACTCTTTCCTTACTTATCCTACTTCAAAGAACATGTATAGAGTCAAAGAAGCATAATACCATCAAAGCATAGAGATCTATAACCATAAACAATATAAGATCAGATATAGATTAACCATAAAAATGCATATATCAATACAATATTCAGAGATATACAAGAATATGGAGGAAAACTCAAATAGATTTATTGATAGAAGTAGTAGAAGAGAGGATTACAACCCATTGGTCTGCCATTGGTCTGACCCAGCGCGATCCTCCCAGCATGAAAGCCCTCTTCACCTCATGAAAACCTGGATCACCCAATACTATGATGTTCCACAGAGAAACCAACAACAATTCCTTACAAGATACAAAATTCCAGCCTCTGGATCTTTAGGATGAGGGATCCATATATAGATATTTGTAGGTGGGTGAGTCAGCTTCTGGGATTTTTATTAGTGTCATTTCTCTGATAGTTCTTGGTTCCACTTAGAGATTTCATGATCTCTTACTCATCCCTGGGCGAATTCAGAGATGCAAGTGTCAAATGGGTAGTTTCTAGAAGATTCTCTGGGTTTCCACCTAGCCAACTACCTCTGCCATTTGTTTGCTCTCACTTGTCGCACCCTACAGAAGGGCTTTTCAGTATCCATCGCACTTTCTACATGTGGTAGGTGAGATGCATCACACCCTTAGCACTGAGCAGTCTGTATGGTCTAGTTATGACCAGTTCTGAGTATTTTTCAAGGAGAACTTCTGGGAGATGATGTAATCAGCTGACCTTGTTCCTTTAGGGTATGAAACAACACTTTTAGGGGCTTATAATCCCTTGGTTTATGGACATATGCGATTGGGGTTTCAGTGCCCAAATATGTCTATAACAAGAACCGCCAAAGACTCCATGACAGTGATCTCACTGCAAGCAGATCTTCCCATACAATGGTCAAATCTAGAGTCATACGTATATTTTAGCCCATATTTGGAATTAGATCTTAGTTATTTAACAAATTCGCCCTTCCAACAAGCAGATCTAATCCTGTATAGGTTGGATTTGGCAACATGCATATATTCATACATTTATCTCAGAAGGGTTTCAAGATTTGGCGATAAGCAATCTCCACTGCTCTCCTCACAGGCCGAAGACAAGAAGGGGGAAAAGGATCCATACAAATCTAAGAAGCAAGGCTATGCTACCCGAGCAAGGATGCTTCAAGTAAAGAATTGGGATTGGAACTTCCCAGATCTATTAGATCCAACACCCCATATCACAGATTGAGCCTTGTCAAGGACATATCCACCCACCACAAATCTGGATCTAATTCAAATATTCATCAAAACTTTTCCAGGAAGGACTGTATGCATGTGAACCTGGAAGGGTAGGACGATAAAGGAACTAAAGTATGAAATCCAAGTGCATACAGGTATAGTAGTAAATATTCAAATTTTGATATATGCAGGACAAATTATTTAGGATAAATACACCGTACAAGACTATGGAATCGTCTAAGACACAACCATCATCCTAAATTTGAGATTGAGAGGAGGATGTTCTGGATCTACCTCAAAGGGCATGGGTTCCTTCAAAGATGCGGTCAAAGGGAAGGGAGAAGCCAACACCAAATCAACACTACCAACAGAACTACCTGGACCTTACATAGTGGAGCGAAAAACCTAGTTCCTAGCCTTGACAGTCTCTCTGCCTAAGGTAAATGAGCTTTGTGTAGATTTCTATACTAAGGCTATCATATGCAGATTCAATGGTTTTTGGCCTAAATCAGATGAATTACATCAATGGATCTACATCACATGGAAAACAAATTTTGATATCCATCTATGCTCCAAAGGGTTTTTTATTGTTAAATTTGTCACAGCTAAGGAAAAGGAATATGTCCTCAATGAGGGACCATGGTTCTAGGGCAACGCAGGACTATTCATGATCCCTTGGCTCCTATGTTTTGACACCACAAATATGGTGGTTTCTAAAATTCCTGTTTAGATCAGGATACACCACCTCCCACTACATTTCTTACATCCTAAAGTATTAGAAGGAATGGGGAATGTGATAGGCAAATTCCTCAAGTAAGATGTGCAAAGAGTCTCAAGAGGCATATTCACTTTCGCCCAAATATGTGTTGAGGTAGATATTAGTCAAGGATTACTTGATAGCATTATTTTGAACCATAATAACATATAGTGGACACAACCACTGGATTATGAGATACGACATTTAGGTGCTGGGGTTTCCAAAACACTAGTCACCTTCTCAGTACCTACCCACGAGCTAAAAAAGATGCCAGAAGAAACAAGAAACAATAAAAAAAAACCAAAAGGCTGGAAATGCACATAGCATCCAGATCAAGCAACAGTAGAAGAGGAGACTGTAAAGAACACTGCAGACAACATTGAGCAAATTGAATAGATCAATCCACAGATGGACAACACCTAACATAATTCTACATTAATACAACAACCCAATAACCATTCGCAGCAGTATGAAAAACACGCAACAGGGAGAGAAGTCAGTGGCAACAAACTAATACATGGATTAGAGGGATCAGATTCAGACAAAGAATATCTTACTACTACTAATGAGAATCAAATGTCTATTGTAACTTCCACTCCCAAAGTAGGTGTGGCAAAAAGTGGAAAAGAAGAAAGGTAGGAAAGAATAGATTAGTCTTATATGGATTCTGAGAAATCAGGACCTATTATTACTGCATATTCTCATTAGCATCTACAACATGTAATTTTTCTCTCTTTGAATAAAATTATGATTTTTCCCTGGGAAAAAAATAATGGTGTTACCCAAGGAGACACACTTGGCATTATGTAGCCCTTATCAAGAATCTCTTTAAGCTACAAGTTCAACTCCACCAACTCAGGCTTATTCATCCTATAAGGTGCCTTAGATGTTGGTGTTTCCCCTAGCATCAACTCAATAGATAAATCCACCTCTCTATGAGGAGAAATCTTGGGAATATTTGCAAGAAACACATCCTGAAAATGCTTCAAGATAGGATACCTCCTTAGGACTTCATCATCCTCATCCTCCTTCCCTTTGTCACTATAAACATGTATTGCAAAAAATAAACATCCTTTCTTATGTTGCACTTATCTTGCATGAATATAACCATCCTCACTGATGTGGGCTTATTATTTCCCTACAAAACTCTATTTTATCCATCATCATATAGACACTCAATGGCCTTGTCATAGAAATCTACATTGGTCTTGTGAATAAACAACCAATCCATATCCAAAAACATGATATATGAACCCAAAGGAAGCAAATTCAGATTCGTTGTTGTAGGCATGCCATTAAGCTCAAATGAACAAGACTTCACCCAATGATGAACTCTTCTCTTGGTCCCTGTAATCAATTGCACCAACCAATATTTTGCATGCACTTCCTTATTTAAATGACAATGATCCACCAATTTAGGACTAATATAGCTATAATTAGATCTAGGATCAATCAAAATATAAACAACTTGATTAATAATCTTACCTTCCATCTCAATAATGGATCCCTAGTGGTCTGCCCACTTATTATCAACTATTGCATAGATCCAGGGAATGATCTAACCTACATACCCAATTGTTTGTGCCTCTTGAGCACTGCAGATTTGAGATATGCACCTTGATATAAAGGACAATCCTTCTTGTGATGATATCTACCAAAAATCCAACACTTAAATGGTTCTCTACCACTGCGTTTATTTTTTTGCTCCATAGGCTGAGACCCATGTCCTTTGTCAGATGCAATGAACTTCTTATGAGGTTCTACCTCTTCCTTCTTACCTAAATCCTAATATATTCCTTGCTTCTTAAGCCATTTTCCTTTAGTCTTCTCAATATCCTTCCAGTCACACTTGAACTCAAGCTGGTGCTTTGACTACTCGTAACAATGCTTCAACTTCCTAATGGCTTCCTCCAATGACTGAGGCTCATGAAACTCAATTCGGTCTTTGAATGATAATGGGAATCCAATAATGAAGATTTGGATATTTTCTTTCTTATCCTTGATATAGGGAACATATCTCAACAACTCTAGAAATATAGTTGTATATTGTTCACCCATCATGGAACCCATCCTGAGCTCATATAATTTCTTGTCCTTTCCATCATAATATCTCTTAGACAGGTAATTCTTGCTGAAGGGTCTTTCAAATTCTTCCCAAATCATCTCCTTTTCCCTAATTCTTCTGACACGCTTGACATCTTCCCACCAGATATTTTCTTTTCCTTTGAGACTGATAGTTGTTATCTTGGCTTTCATATTCTCAGAGTAATCATGAAGTCTGAAGAATTTCCTCATTCTTACTCTATAACACGTCACCCTACATTTACTCACTTTTACAATATCAATAGGGTAAACATAAGTTGAGAGTTATTATGCATGACCCAAAATACAAGATGAACTTATGGAAATGGGGCCTAACTTACCAACTTGTACCAAATGTACTACAACGCCTAGAGATACCATATCACCCAAATGTCAAAAACTTCCCATTGGTGACCTTTCTTTTGAGATGCAACCACGTTTTACCTGACTTTATAGCCTATCCACACACATGAACTCTTGTGAGTGTGGCCATAGGCCTTTAGTTGCATGCATAATCTATCATCCATGCAGCTACAACTGATATTTTCAAGTTCTATGCCTACGGTCGTGGATTCAATGTCATAATTTCAGGGCTATTCTACAGACCACTACCTAGAGCTTCCTAGAGATTTCCAAAACTTTGTCCCAATGATAATTACAAGTCTACATAATCTATTCTTTGGCCCAGATATTAATCCAAGCTTTTCCCAACACATGACAAACATTTATACAACACTTTTTCAAACATAACACTAGTGAGGTCATAAATTGCATATATATATATTAGTATATTATATATATATATATATATATATATATTATATATATATAATATATATATATATATATATATTTATATATATTTATATATATTATATATATATATATATATATATATATATATATATTATATATTATATATTATATATATAATATATATATATATTATTATATTATATATTATTCAATTGTCTCATTAATTTCATCATAGAATCATCAAGAAGGATTGTTGCTTGCTTAAGCTTGCTACAACAAACATGCTTAGATCATGCATTCATATAATCATTCAATAAATTATCTAACCATGAACAAGATCCATAAAAAGACCGCATCATATAATAAGAATGTACCATGCCTATAACCAACATTCAAATAGAATGAATCCATGACAAACCAGTCATAAAATCAACACAATAATAATTACTTGTGCTCATTGATCTCAATAAGAAATAACACATAATAACATATGCATAAATTCAACCAAGTTAAGGACTTCCACGTACCACTCGACCATAGATTGGGATGAACCAAATATTTCTTTCAGCTAATCACCCCCATTCCATATTCAAAGCATGAATATGGGGTCACATGGAATAAACCAAAACAAAACCAACTAGGGAATTCATAGGTTAAACCACCTCCACCCTCAACCATAGTGATTTCACCTAAACTAGTCCAAAATCACCAAAACCAAAACAAGCTTGGATTCCTCGGGATTTCTTCACCATACCTAGATGAATTTTCCTATCTCCACCTAAATATCAAGGGCTTCCCAAAGAAAACCATCTCCACCCCCAACCCTTGGTATTTTCCTGAGAACACCTCAACCAGATCCAAAATCTACCGTTAATCCAAAGCTCAACCAAAATGAAAACCCACTATATCATGGCTATCTAGGAAATGGAAAAGGAAAGGCTCTACATCACTTTAAATATAGGAAAATCCCATGCCAATGAAAAAAAACATAACAAATAAACCAATTCATGAACCATGCAATCAATCCAAGAAATATAAACATACATGCAATATGTTACCTACAAAATCATGTTGTTGATTGTTCTTTCTTTTCTTTATTTCTTCCCTTGCTTATTGCTATCCAATATTCCTCTTCAACTCTCTTGCTTGTCTCTTGCTTGCTTGATTGTGTCTTCCTTATGTCCAATTTCTCTCTCTCTTACTTCTCTTTGTCCTAGTGAATGCTAGAACGTGAGTGTGTTCTCTCTCCTTCTTTCCTTTCTTTTCCTTTCCTTTTTCTTCATCTTCCCTTGCATGAATATTATTAAATCTTCATATTCCTTTTCTCTTATTTTCCTTTCTTTCTTATATTTAATGTCATTTATTTCCTTTTTCCTTTTGCCAATGATAATGCCAATGTCAATTTCCATAGTCAATAAATACTTAATCACAATTGATGCCCAATGTAATGTTTTTCCCCTCCATTCATCTTGGAATACATCTCCCATGATCTTGGTTTATTTTTTTCCTTTATAATGCCCATTTATTACTTGAAACTTTAATTATGGGTTGTTACAGTTTCTTGGTATGCCTTCTTGTTGAAGTTCATTGAAATTTACCCGACTTCTCTAGTTTAAAGTCTATTTTCATCTCAGAGTCACCTATCAAGATTTTTGGATGTTAGAAATTCTTCCCAAGACAGAATGTCCCAATATCTTTCAAGTTATTATCTACTTCTTGTTGTTTACAAGATAAGATTGTATGAATATGTGAAATAATATGAAGTAATCAATAAGTAGTATTTTCTCTTGTCGTATATCTCTTCCGTCATCCTTTGATTTTCAACTAAATGTGAAATTATAACCCAATTAGTTGGTTCAATGCTATCAACTTGTTTGTGAATCTCTTCCATGCTTGACATGTCCTTCGAACCTTTAACCTTGCTCAAATAAGTAGTATGTGACCTTTATGGAGTGAAATTGGGAGGGGGCTCTTCCACATCTCGACCACCCAAGAGCCTCTCATTACTTTATCTTCCACTCCACGTATTATTTCTCTTCCTTTGAGTAGAACATGAAATTGAGCAAGTCTAAGGCGTGGAGGTTGGAGGTTTCTCTATGGGATTTTTGCCTCTTTTCTTATATCTTCCTCTCATATTGGTAATAATTTCTTCAATAACTTCTTCAGTGTGTGTTGGAAACTCTTTGTATTTTTATGGCCCACTTTCCTCTACAAATCTTGTAAATAAATTATCGTATCTAACTATAGTCAAGTGTCTAGGAAATATAACTTCTAGATCAAAACTTTGAATTGCTTCGTATTCACTTAAATTAAAATAATTTAAATACTAGGAAAACTCTACAAAGTGGGTCTCTTTCTTTACAATTACTTCTCCAATAGTAAATGGAAAAAAATGAATTTTATTTTCTACTTTCATTCAAATAAAATTTACCAAGGGTGGTATTCTTTGGAGACTTCAACAATAAAATACTTATCTAAAACAAAATTGGGAAGTATTAGTGGATTCTCTTGAAATCCATATATTTGAATAACAATATTATTCTCTCTTTCCTCATGGACACTTTTACCCCACAAGAAATCCTAGGCTTGTCCTGATATTCTGGCAAACTCTCATCTAGTCATGTTGTAATTGACTTCCTTCATAAACAAATCTTGCACTTGGAAAAAATAAAAAGGAGCTTTATTCTTCCACAGGATTAGATACCATAACTCAGTGGGTTCCTCATCCAGGTGGAAATTACTTTTATGGGGTAGGCCTAAAAGACATGGCTAGACACAAGATTTGTTATCAGATAGGCCATCACTAAGAATTTGGGGGTTTTAGACAAGTTGACTAGCTGGAAGGATAACTCACTTGATATGAGGTCAATAGGAAAATAGAGAATCTATTCTATATGACTAGTATAGAACATAAAGTATTGATTTCGGGAAATTGGTTGCAGTTTCTCACCCCAAAACTTGGGAAAAAATCCAAGAAAAAAAATCTAAAAATCTCTACAAACAAAGAAATATCTAAAAGGGAATCAAAAGGAACTTGAGAAGTTGGAGAAATAAATTTTTGAATGATATTCATCTTTCCTACCTCGGAATCCAAGAAATGTGTTGCTTCCAACAACTTTAATAACCTATTTAGCTATGATATCTTAAATATCCTTCTAAATGCCTTGGGAGTGAGAGGAATTGGATTCTTTTTCACTCCTAGTGTTATCATTCTTGTCTTAGGGTCAAATTTATTTACACAAATATAAATAGTTACTTTGAAATAAAAAAACCTCTAGAATCCATGTAGAATTTTCCAATCCACTCGTCCAAATCGTGTTACTATTCTTCTACTCAACCAACAAGTTCAAATACCACTAGTAGGCATTCAACTAGTGAAAATTAGTATTCAGAGAGGAAAGCGACTTAAAAGTATCAACGCAAATAAAAAATTTTCTTCCTTTTCCATCCATTTTATCCCATTTTGTACTTATAAATAAGTGGTTAATCACTATCATTATCAATGCCACTTAGTTGTAAATTCCTCGTTTTCCTATAATCACCCATTGTTACTCCCTTGTGTGTGAATGTTGTTAGGTAAGACATGGTTAATAAATAAAAACTTAATATATGTAGGTAATCGTTCATGGGACATAATAGAGATAAATCTCGAAATTATAAAACCATATCATTCATTTACTTTGGAGCTTACTCCTCTTTTAATATCCTTGATATCGATACCATAAGTGACATACAGATTTATGAAGTGAAATAAATAGTAAGCCATGAAATCTTTGTGATCACGATAGTTTGCATACAAAAGTTAATAGTGTTGAGAAGGAAAATGTGTGAGGAAAGGAAAGTGTTAGGGGATTTTTTGTGGAATAGTGTGTCACGTGTGTGTAAGGAAGTTTGTGTGAGGAGGGGTGAGGTACGAAGGTGCAAAAGTGGAGTTGTGTAGAGAGAAATTTTTTGCAAGAGAAGAATGTTCAAAGGGAAATGTGTGCAAAAAAAATAGTGTGGGCTTCCTTTCACACACATGAAATTTGACTAAGTAAAAAAACTTAAGAGGGTGCAATTTTTAGGGTCAGTGGGTCTACCTATCATTAAGGTCACAAGTTTTAGATAATAATTTATGTGAGATCTTAGTTTGAAGTAAGGGAAAGTTTTTGGTATTTATAATTATTTTGGTTCAAGGTTATTTCATGGTTATTAATGATTTGATGGTTGTCACTTGATGGTTTCAGCTTCAATGAATCTAGGATTCTCTTGTTGTGTTAGGATCCAACCACCTTTCTTAAAAAAAACTAGTTAACATGAGAAAGTTCCAATACTATATACTAGATCAATTGGTAATCAGGATGAGCCCTTGATTTGCATCTGATTAAAAAAATTGGAATTATATTTGGTTGTTCATTATCTTGATGTATGAGGGAAAAGCCTTGGGTGAGATTCTATGGGTTTCATCTTTTATTTCTTTCAAGAGAGACACCAAAAATTTATAACTCATTTAATGTTTACATTTAGGCTCAATGGAATGTGATGAAAGAATATATTTGATTAGTTATTTTTAGTAAACTTCTCATTTATAGGGTCAAGAATTTGATCATTAATACCCTCCTCATGAAGGTATAAGGCTTACAATCCCCAACAATCTCATCCAAATATTATAAATAGAATAATAAAATTTTCAATAAATTTAAGCCAACCATATCGGTATATGCATTTACCACATGTTGGTGCACTAAGATGTCTTTTTACAAGGCAATCTTAATTCCTACATTAATTGTCAACCCAAGGCAAGTCTTTTTATTTCAAGAGTGTCAACAATATATATGCAGTGAATTCAGAGGTTAATTAGTAATAAATAATTGTAATTTCTAACGACTATCTCATCAAACTCAACCCAAATAATTATGAAATAAGAAACTCTAAAAGAAATTCATAACATACTTTGCAATTCTACTTAACCTATTATGAAAGCAAATGAATCTGAATACAACTATAAAGAATCACACTTGGAAATCTTAAATGGTATTGAAACTAACTCACTTAATCATTAAAGAGAACTATGACAATTGAAAAGAAAATGATAATTGAACAACAAATCCTAATTGAACAGTAACTGATAATTGAACATCAAATGATAATAGAACAACAAATGATATCTGAACAACAAATAACTATATTACGGAAAGCGAACAATTCTATTTGAAATCTATGATAACATTACTTGGAATGAGCAGTGATCTAATACATAATCAATTCAATCAAAAGCATTACTCATATATAACACACAGCTAAAACTGAATCTCGAATGAACAACAAAAGAAAATCAGAGTCGACAATCCTCATAGTAATCAAAATGATATTAATTTAACATTAACAAACAGTAAAGAATAAATGGAAAATATTATAGCACAAAGCAGTATATCTTCTCTTGACTGGGCCCAGAGTCGCCAGAAGTCTCCTCTATGAGATACTCATAATATAATTATGATTTAAACATAGTCTTCTTCAATAAAACGAATAACAAAGTTATAGCATCACCAAAGTAACAGTATTATATGTCCAAAAGAATAATTATAAACTATGAATTTTTGAACTAGTCGTGCAGTTTGCCTTTCGGCCTTATATATAACAATCAGGAAAGTAGATATATAAAAGATAATCCTCAGGATTAGGGGATCCTGAAGATTTCACAATACTCGATCTGATTCTATCATAAAATAGCATCGGTCTGCCCGGTCTTTTGCTGTCCTTCTTTGCTTCTGACACCATCTTTTTCCTTTATGGGATGCTATTGTTCTATCGATTGAACAGTTATTGTCCAATTCACATCTTCTACACATAAAGACAGTAAAAATCAGTTTTTCCTTCTTAGATTCATCTAATTTGTTACTGATTACTTTTACCCAACTTTAGCTATTATTTCCTCTACTTTTATTCATAAACAAAGATAATAATGTGAGGATGAGTGCTAAATAAATCTATTACCAAGGAGAAAACATACCTTTTTCTTGACCCAACACACTCCCCAGCTTACCTCGTTGCATGTCCTCATGCAATTAAATTGTTTAGGTGTAGCTGGGTTAGGGAATAGGTAGGATATACCTCCTCCTTATAAAATCTAAAGCCATTTTTCTTCTTAAGTACATCAAAAGCCTGGTTTACTTCTTGATCCTTCAAGTTGTAGTCAATGCGATACTTATCTTGAGGATACCATATGATTGGGGTTCTATACTGACATCCTATCCATTCAAGCCCCATGGTTAAGACCATGTTACTGTATTTATGGAAACAAGAGGAGGCAGCTTTAAAGTTCTGGTATCCAAATGGTTCTTGATTTCTAACAGTGTTGCTGGAGACTTCCCACCTTTGTCTTACTACAGGCAAGGCTTCTTCCTTGATTGCTTGGAAGTAATCCTTCCTAGCTTGTATAATATCTGTGTGGAATGGCCCTAATTGGCCTACAATACCAGCTCACTTCACAAATTTCTTGTGCCTGACAGAGAGATGTAGGGGTTTTGTAGGTTCCCCCCTAACCCATAGGTTTCTGCCATATTCACGCTTTCTAAAAGTATTATGGGCCTTGGCCCACTTCAGTTGGTTAGTAGAAGAAGAAAGAAATGCCTGGAATTGGCATCCGCTATAAAGGGGCCAGGGTTGCTATATTTTTCATCTTCTAAGAAGAAATTGTGAATGTAAAGTTCACATAAGAGGCATTGTACCTGCTCATTCTGCTCTCTGAAGCACTTGACAAAGTCTGAGGTAGTTTTGATTTCCATAGACTTTCTAGCCTTAACAGCGTTTATTTTTAGGAGGAGGTACCCTTCCTCGAGGAATAGTGCATAGTTTGTAGCACATTTGTAGCGAGAGCTCGGCATGATAGGGTGTCTGAATAAAGAGAGCAGACAGTCTCCAACTGTTCTTTATCCTTTTGTAATTTTTCCTGTGCTTTCTCAACCTTTTTCTACTCAGCCTTGTACTAAGTGAAGGTCTAATCCTTAGTAGTTGTGAGTGCCTCAAACTTTTACCTTAATTCTTGATATATATGTAGGGGCACTACTTCCTCTTTGTGCTGATTTAACTCTCGCTGAACCTTCAGTAGTTCATTTTGAAATCTCCTAATAAATTCCTCCCTCACTAAGGGAATGTAAGCAAGTTTCTCTTATGTTTGGGCTTCATTATCTTGTGTCTCCATAGGCTCAGTTTGGATAGCATCCTCGACTGCTTGAATTATGCAAAAATCAATTGGGATGCTTTCTTCAGCATCAGTTTGAACGACAATGTTCATAGTAGGGTAGTCTGTTTGGGTCTCCTATGAGCAAACATAGGGGTCTTCAGTCTGAATTTCAGTGTCTTCTACAAGACATGGCTCTATTTGAGTTTCTTTTGAACATACCAAAAGAATTTCAGTTTGGGTTTCAACATCTTTTCCAGAACAATGTTCTGTCTGTGTCCCTGAGGTCTCCATTTCCACTTTCAATTTTCTGGCTCTGATTGCTTCTTTTAACCATTGTCTTAGCTGCCCAATTATTCTCTTATGTTTTCTATACTTTTTAAGCATTTTTCTGAGCCTGTCCTTGTTGGTTTTCTTTATTCTAGGACTTCCAATCGATGGTGGTGCAACTGCATTTTCCTCAAGTTCATGCTCAGGTGGTGTTGTGTCAGCATCAGGGATGGTTTCAATTGGAACTGTATCTTTTGATGGAGCTTCACCTTCTAGCTTTTCTTCATCATGAATTTCTTTCTTAGGAGACCCCAATAAAATGGTGTCTCCTGAGCAATTATCGTTCTCCGAGTTTTCTTCTGGCTAGGCCTCATCCTCAGGGGATTTAAAAAGTTAGCATTTCCTAGTTGATTTTCATCTCCTAGGTTTCATCTGCAAGATTTTCTTCAGCTGGGGGGTCCAATGGACTGGTATCTTCTATCTAACTTTCTTCTCTAATGGCTTCCTCTTCATGCACCTTGGCTTCAAGGGGTTTTTCCAAAGAAGGGACGGGTTCCCTTTGTTCTTCCAAGAAATCAGTAAATGGAAGGGTTTGATCATAACCAAGGTTGTCAGCAGAGGCATACTGGTTGGGGGTACAATTCTGTCCTTCAGCATTCTTATATTTTTCTCTTTCCTCACCAAATATCCCCATGCTTTCAAATACCCTGGCCACCTCTTTCTCATAGTCTTGCAAAGGGGCATTTTGTGGACTTGGAGGTGGTGTGTGAGATGGCCCGACCTCATTTGTTTGAATTGGGGTATGTTGCTAGGAATTCACTCACACAGAGAGCCTACATTTTGCTAGGTTCAAGGGCACAAAGGAATTATTTCTTTTCAGTGTCCTTCTCAAACCTAGGGTTCTTAGCCCTTGTTGTTCTGTTGCTAGGTTTTCTAGAGGTGGGGCTAGAGTAGTATTTACAATATTTACCTAGGTCAGTTACTGTTGGGCCAGTCCATGATGACTGTTGATTGTGTGTGGGTCCTTAGCTTTCCTAACTCAACGAGCGACATCATGCAATAGGGAAATAAAATAAAACAACAAATTAACTGAAATTTTCTGTTTTAGGATGACTAACAATTTGAGTTGGCGGGGCTTTACCACATCATGATGACCATCGCATGTGATTTACAATTGCACAATGAATTATAATTCCTGTCATGGTTGTCTTAACGTTGAATGGTGAATCCCTTTCCCTGTTCGCACCAATTGCTCGCCTAGGTCCTGGAACACTGCAACCGCATTATACAGAAGGACATGTTTGTCTGTCCATTTTTTTCCCTCAGCTGGAAGTCCAGTGACTTTGGCTATGACTTCTTCAGAGACTGTTATGTCCCTGCCTCTTACTATGTTGTTGTCAGTTTGGAAATTATGCAGGAATTCGAGTGTCATCTCTTTGTGAAATCCCTGCAATTTATTCAGATATTGCAACTAGCCAGCACACTTGAGAATTGCAAGAGCCTGGTCTGATACCATGAGCACTGTGGGTTCATTTCGGATAGCTCTACCTCCCATGGTTGTTGTTTTCCTGTGACTAGTTCACTCGCATGCACTTCTCTTTCACTTTCGCAGTTTAAAACAACAACAAAGAACGTTAAAGCAATTAACAGGAAAATGACATTGTTTTGGGAATTAACATCATATACGGTCAAGTCATTTGTCTCGTCAGTAATAGTTGACGTAGGCTCATAATCAATTTGCATGCCATCCATAATGATTGTCGTCCTTTCTCCAATCATAAATACTTTGATAATTTTTACGCATAAATAATCATCATGCAGTCCTTTACCTGGAAATCAATTTAATAATTATCACACAATTATCCATAATTGTCGCACATGTTGTTCATACACAGACCATCCCCCTTCCAATGAGAAAATGGCATCCACGTCCGCCAAGCATGTGAAAATCAAGAGAAAGAATTGTTAATTCATAAATGCAGACATCCAATCCATAAAAGCGGCATGATATATGGCAAAAAAATTAAAGTAATACACGTATCAGAGGTGAAATGGCCGAAAAATAAAAAAACAGATATTTAATCATTATCTCAAAAGATTTTCACCTTAATTGGTATTAGTAACAAATGCATAATTGGCGATAAGTATTAATGATTGTCATAAAGTGATTAGACAAATATAATATAATGAATATATAACATAAGTTGCCATGCATGTTGGCTTGTAAGAGTGTTGCTCAAATGGGAAATTTCCTTTAGAAATGAATCCATAGGTGTGTTGTGCCATACAACAACCCCCCATTTCATATCATTTAAATTCCAAAACTATAATGTGAAATGGGTCCCTTTTTTTAATTTTTGTTTCAAATTGGTATCAATTTACAGTTCTATTTCAAAAAACGCTTGAATCAAAGGGAACATCATTAAAAAGCCTTTTTAATAAAACCAATCGATAAACCCCAACATAAAACGATTTACCTTTATCATTGCGATAAAGCGATCGCAAGATCACATATCGCAATGACAAAGAAAACTCAACTTAAGGGACATCTTGGTTTTCGCCGATGCGAAATCGCAATCAGATATCGACAAAGCATAAAGTAACATGAGTAATGATCCTTGCTTCGATCCGATGCGAAATCGGCAATTGGCAATCGGCAATAACACTTATAGTGCAAAGAAGCTCCCCTTCACCCGATGCGATGCGATATCGCTATCGGCGATCGGCGACTTACCATGCCCTCATCCTAAGCGGCCCTACCAGCTATGCCCGATGCGATGCGATATCGCTATCGGCGATCGGGGATTCCAAACAAAACCAGTGCAATAACTTAGCATTTCCCAATGCCCGATTGCGTAAAGGGTAAAATAGCACAGTTTTCAAAGTAACAGCCATTAAGGCGGTTTAATATGATTTATTCATAATTAAGGCCATATCCTTTGGAAAGCCGCTCATCCGCGTTCAAACCACCAAATCACCCAAAGCATGCTTCAAATAAATCATTCAGCCATTAATAGAAGCAACTGGAATTAATGAGATTGACAGGCCGTAACAACAATTTAATGAGAATAACGGGCTTGAGATATATCCAAGGATTTGATCCTAAGGCCGCCTTAAGTCGATTGATCGCGAATGCACCTAGATATATATATTTCATTCTATTCAATTCACATTATTGTTGCATGTGTTGCGCTTATCTTTCACTCTGCGCAGAATTCTTCCATAGAAACAGAAGAAAGTGGAATGGGAAGAAATCCCAAGAGACTAAATGCCTACCTG
>APFE031758928.1:0-16823 GCA_000404065.3 Pinus taeda | reverse complement strand
TCCGCAATAGTACATGATCAGGATAATCTCCATTGAATATGTGTTTATTATTCAAAATTTCTACATCCAGGACACTTGGGCATGAGATGGATACATTTATAAACAGCTTGGGAACTAGGACTGGACTAACTTGAATTGGTTTGGTTAAAAGAAGCTAAATCAGGCTCGGTCAAAGTTGGTCAAACATGACCAGTCATCGAGAAAATCCCTAGGAAATGTCGCAGTTTTATGATTTCATGGGCTTTTCCATATTTTTAGTGATAGGTTTGATGGATTTGACTTGGATAGGTGGATATGGATAGATATAGTTGTTAGAGATGCTTTAGATCGGTTTGTTTCATGACCTTCTATTTAAGCCAAAACTTTAAAGGCTTATGCATGTAGAATTTATATAATTTATGTGGAGACATTTGAATACTTGAAGTTAATTTGAAGAACCTGTTCTACTTTCATTTTGCTGTTCAATGTGTCGATGATTGAGTGAAGTTGCAGTAGTTGATAACCTCTTCAAGTGTGGAAGACAAGGGTGGAGGGCCCCCACTCCAAGCTAAGTACACTTCATTGTTAAACTAGCTTGATTTTCATGAACTAATTACTTCAGATTTGTTTACTTGTTTTACTCTAGATTTTCTTACTTAAATTGATGTGTGATGATTTATGTTGCTGATGAATCTTAGTCTATTTATCATTTTGATATGAAAGGACAACACAATGTTCAAGTTAAACCCTCTATCTATTGAATTAATGAATAAAAACTGGAGTTCATCTTTCTTATTTTCAAGTAGTTTTATGTAATTCCTGTTTTCTAACAATAGCATAATGATGAATGAATTTGTGATGAGGAATATCAAGGATCTCCTAAGTTAGGAACCTCTTTCATTGTTTATTTATGCATCTTAAGTTGTTGTCAATTGATGGTTTTTGATTTCTATTCATCAAGTAATATTGTAGAAGAAATACACAAATGGATCTTTTAAGTTAAGAGCCACTTCATCTCACATATATTGTAGAAGTGAATTAGAATTTATTTAGTTAGATTTATATTTGTAATATGTGCTTCCTTAGTTCTTCATATTTTATCTTCTAAGCTTGATTACATTTGATATCCATACATTGTGGACGTGGCTCAAAGTTTTACAAACCTGGATTGATAATGAAATGTTTATGTTAATTTGTGTTAATAAATTAGCCCAAAAATACACAACCTACTCCAAAAATTAGGATGTGTAGCTCTCTAAGGTGAAATGTCCCAATCAAGCAAAGAATATAAGCTCCCAAGAGTTCATGGTCTCCATTAGATGCATGAAAATATGGTCCATGTGGACTTAAGAACTAAGCTTTTCTTTTTCACAGACATACATCAATAATGAACTCCCCAAAAAAGTATAATGCTCAAGAAAAATATTTGGGGTATTTTTCCAACCAGTGTTCAAAATTATGATGAAAATTTTCCTATGGAAAAATTTAAAAGAACTATAATCATGTCAACCTTTTGTCTGAATTTCTATTATGACCACTTTCTAAAATCTTTCAACCATTTGGCATTTGATGACAATAATCTAGCCTAAATATGGGAATTATATTAAATATTGGGTTTCCTCAAATAATGAAATGAACCCTAGAAATTGTCCAATGTGGGATGTCATCCTCAAATCATGCTAGCCACATCCTCAAGTGAAGGAAGACCAAAAAGGTCCACACATGCTAAATAGAAGTCCCATCATAAATAATGTATCCTCTAAGGTGGATGTCCCATCAAATTATGTAGCACATGCCTCAAAATGTCGGAACAGGTTGAGAGCTCCAAGATTTATGAAATGACATACCATGATAGGTTCTAGTGCATGAATAATCGCCCTAAGCTTCCTAATATGTTGTGACTAGTGCCTTGAGAGTTGTTAACTACCTACAGAAGTGTGAAGATGCCTTGGTAGCGGTGAAAATACCAAATGTCATGATGAAGCAAATACAAATCCCACTTAGCCACAAAATGCTATGGTGCTCCACCAGGGGATCTATACATCCTAATGTACAACCATCTAATAATAAGTGTATACTAGAACCTCATATGATCAACCGATACATCTTGAAAACCTCTCACTTATCATCATCCATCTCATCAAAAGTCTACATAACCAAATTAATTTCGTAGCCATCTAAAGAATATGTGTTGGGGTGGATAAAACTAAAATGTTATAAACACCACATTTACATTGTCCAATACATGAAAAATTGGCTTTTAAAAAGCAAAGAACTAGCCATCAATGTTAATGAGAAAATTAAAATACGATCCAACGCTCACGTGTTGATCTTATTCATGCTATTCTAGCACTCAAGGGAGATTATTCTTCCTCCTAGCTACTCTCACATTAGAGAATGATCATGCTAGGTGAAACATTAATCCAGAATAATCATCTTAGAATTTGATTAGTACAATGATTTCCTTTCATGTGTTTGGTCACCACTAAAACATAAGATACATAAAAAATGAAGTACATATATGCTAAAATCACCATGAGATTATGGTTGGAATAAAACCATGTGCATGATCAAACACATCCCAAAAATGGCATGCATGATTATATACCTCCTCTGTCCAAGCTTGGCTAGGGCTCGTATAAACATCATTGATACCATAAACCTTATGATACAATCCCATATTTTCTTCTACAACATCATTATTACCTCCCTTAAGAAACAAAGGCTTAGGGGCTATACATAATCATCCAAAATTTCATCACCATCATCTAGGAAAGATGTCTGTGAGAGACGAGAAAAAATTCTTGCTTTAGAAGAAGAAGTTTAGGCCTTCATCTAAGGCATGAAGTCCTTCTTTTGATTGTTGGAATTTTTCACAAAAGAACTCATGATGGAAAGTTTGTTGTTCCATACTATTTTTTGTATCAAAAAACACCATTTCCAACTGAAATTACATGTAAAAGAGAAGAAAATATTATGAAATAGGTAGGTGGAAATGTTTGCAATTGAAATGTTATTCTACCATACAATTTCTAGCCACTAAATCATTTTTCTGACTGAAAAATCAAGCATAACTTCTTTAATACATGAGGAAGATCACTAGAAAATTTATGCATGACTTGTATCATTAACTTTCTTGTTATGATGGAAGAAAAACTGCACAAAAATTCATAGGACATGGCTGATATAACAAATTCTCCTTGGGAGTAAGAGTACATATCTAGAAAAAATCTACACCAACATCTTCCTAAGGCTCCCAAAATTTCATAATAAATATGAACTTGTGGATGGAAAATATAATGCATTTTTTATAATTTACCTCCTCTATGTTATGCTTCCCATAAACCTCAAAATCTACAATTTCTTCAAAGTACACATCACTATATGCATCTATTTATAGGTATAAATGACCCAACAATAGTTGTTAATGGGTTCTGTCTGGTGTGAGGTCCCAATTATACCTCACACCATTTGGGGTAAGAGGCACATCCAAATGTTTTTCCCAACAATTGTTCCTAGTTTTGAGAATGTTATGAGATATGGATGATTATCACAACAAGGGGGACACAGATTGTAAGCTACAACTTTCTAAATGAAAAAGAATGAAACTAAACTATGATAGCCAACAATTGAAAGATATATAAGAATTATGAAGCAATGATCTAACAAACACATATGCCTAGTCAGAGAAACAATTAGCTGATTTCCAAGACAAAATTGAGTGCTTAAATTATTATAATAGTTCTAGAATAGTTAGTATTTTGATCCAATAAGTTATTATCAATGAAAGCTACAAAATGGAAATAAGAAGCATGTGAGAAGAAATTGTCTATTCCACATATTAGTTTGTGACATAGAAACAAAACATCTCACAAAATACATACATAAATGAACTTGTTGATGAATAGTTAAAAAAAAATACAAAATGCATGCAGGAATATAGCTTTAGCAATGGCTTTCAAGGTTTCTTAATATTGTAGCATGAATATATAATTTCCAACTTTCTAGCTCTTGTCTATAGAAATATCAAGAAATTAAAAAATTTGGAACCCTTGATATTGAGAGTTTTACAATATCTATAGATTGAGTTAGTAACCACCCCTTGTGATTGTTCAACTTCTGTGGGATCAATCAAAACTATTAAACTTCTCATGATTTATAAATATGATAAAATAAAATGCTTAAGAACCCTAAAAATGAGACTAAAAATTGTTGCAATTTGACTAGATTTTCAAAGCAGGAGTTTCATGATGCCCTGAAGATATGCCATCCAGACTTCAGACTATCATGTAATCATCTTAATCTTGTTGGGCGTCAAGTTGTCCATAACTACATGATATTTTGTTGTTTTTTGGGAGAGAAACAACATGTCTTTCTTCAATGAAACTAGGAAAGAATTCAATATCGTCTATTTCTTAGTAGGGTCAGCAAGGTGTTGCTTTAGGTTTTCCTTAGTGAGCTTGCTAGTGAAGACATTAAAAGATATTTCCTTTGCATTCAAAAACTCCGACAATTCTCTTCTTATCTATTCATTTGGCCTGACCTCTCCTTAGGCCCGAATTAATGGAAGTCTATTCATCTTGATGATCCTTTCAACTAAGGATTATTATTGTTCATATTATGCTACTTCTCGAGCTATATCATTTTCTAGTTTCTCCTATATCTTTCAGGCCCATTGATAGCAATAGAGTCATATGTCAATTCTTGAGTGTTCATCCTAGGAATTTTAGCTAGGGCTTGAGGATATTCTTTTGGACAATGTTCTAGCTGAATGATAACATTTAGGACTCTTTGTAGTTGGATGCCTTGCTACTTAGCTAGCTGTAAAAGTGGTAATATCCGAGTTGATTTTTCTTGCATGATTTGTTGATAAGGGTATAACTATAACACTAGAGATTTTTAGGAGTCATGTAATTCTAAGGTAAATTCCTTTCAATCCTCTACCTTGAAGCTCACTTATTTTATTGGCTTGGTAATTCTAAGGTAAATTCTTTTCAATCCTCTACCTTGAAGGTCAATTATATGAGCATCCTTCTTCTTCATCTTCTCCTAGAGATTTTACACATTTCTCTTAGTGGCTTGAGAGAACATTGTGCATATTGAGTCCAAAAAAATAGGTTACTTATTTGTGTCAGGCACTATGGTCCTCTCAATACTAATTTTTCGGTGGTAGATGTGACATGACATACATTTTATTTGTGTGCTCCATAATCTGCTTTAGGGTATGATCAAGCCTGAACTTATTCAATTTTATCACCTTCTTCTTCGATGGTGTGATGACCATTTAAGTCATGGGAAAGTGACCTCCTATGCTATATAGAAGTACCGATGATACTGGATCAATCTCCATTTCATTTGAACCTGGCCAAGCTTTTGACTCTAGTTCATCTTGTTGATCCTAGAGAACCTCTTCTCTTTCCTTGGATTTTTCTTATTCTTGTATTATGTCTTCTTCAACTCTTTTTATTTCCTTAGCCTTCATTTTCCATTCCCTTTTTCTCCTCATTTCTTCCTCCTCCTTTTTTTTTTTTCTATTCAAGTGCTCAAACTACTTAGGCAATGCCTCATGTGATCTGAGTTGCCTTTTGTTTAAAAAAAACAATGTGGGAAATTATTAATTCCAATTTTCCTTAACCTTAAAGATCCAAACACTAGGCCAAGTCATTCTCCAAGTACTAAGTCAACCCTTTAGCAATTATTTCCTTGATTTTGTACCAACTAGCTTCAGAGTGTGACTTCGAACTCCTAACTTCAATACTGCAACTCGTCCTACTTTTTCAATCCTGCAATTTCAACCTTGTATCTGCTATAGAAACCGAAATCCAAATTCCTCCCAAGACCTTTCTAGAGCAAGACAACTCTTCCCAAGGTCAACGATGTTAATATAATACTCTTCTTTTTAGCTAAAAGACACTGCACTTCGTCTTACTACAACTTGAACCTGCAATTTCGACTTTCCTAGAAAGATGCAAAAACCCTAGATTTCACACGTGTGAGAGAGATAGAGCCCAAAAACAAACATTTTTCTTCCTCCTTAGATTCTTGTTTTCTAGACCTTTTCTCTTCCTTGTTCTAATTTCCTAGGCACAAATCAAATTATTTCTCGAGAGATCGAAATTATTGAGTGAGTGCTAAATGAGATTGAACTGCTCCTTTGTATAGCCTTCTCAAGGGGTGAAATTCCCTCCTTTAGGCTGACTTGAAGCTGGTAGGGCCCACTTGTACTTTTGGAGTTTCCAAGACTTTCTAGAGTATAAAGAAAATTATCCTTTCCAATTAAATTTTTCCTGGAAGGGTCTTTATAAACATGAGTTGACTCCTTGACTCATGACATTAATCTATGACCTAACAATCCTAGAAGAATGAAGACACGATCACCAGAAGACCATAAATAAGGAGCATGGAACCCATTATTTCATAATCTAATTTTCTTTTATTATTATTATTTTTTATGTTACTAGGATACATATTAAATGATTATAATAACAATTATGAAGATCGAAACTAGTTATATTTTAAACACCCCCTCTTAACCAGGGAGGTATTCATAATTGTACAACTAGTACAACATCATTCTCAAACTGAAGATTTCTCATAAGAAGAGTCATATTGATAAGCCATACTATAAGCATCATTATTATGACTAGCACTATCTTTGGGGCCTAACTAGATAAGCTCTACTTTATTCAAGAGTATTATGGTAGGAGGCTTTACATGTGATATTGCACTACCTCTACAAGACACATATCCCATCAACATGTTTATAATGTATCTCCTTTTAGGACTATTATTATCTTGGATCTCCACTCCCAATTCCTCAAAGAATATTGGTCCTCTTCGATCACTCTTCTCTTGAATGCCTATCCCATTTTCAAAGAGTGTTAGTACCTTTCCTTTCTTGGATGTTATATCCTCAAGGAAACCATAAATTCTTATCCAATCCTCCATCATTATTTCAAGAAGAGAATGCATACGTGTGGTGTCCATCATCACTCCCTCTCAACCAAAGAGGACATGCCTATCTTCTATTTTTATTAGAGAATATATTCTTTCTCCTTTTCAAGAAGACTCCTTTGCTCCCTCTAAAAAACTTAGGAGATTCTTGACTTCCTTTCAAACTAGGAAGTCACCACCAAAAGTATTATAGATTGTCTTCATGAGAGTATCAGCTACTTGCTCTTCATAGCTACATGGATCCTTCTTTCTTCTGCATCTCTTGAGCTTGCTTTCTTTCAAGGTATCATGGAACCATATTCTCTCTTCAATATTGTGATGGGATTTAGGTCATATTTCTTGCTCATCAATTTTATCTTTGAAATCATAGATATTGAGCCTTTCTAGTATTTAGACTGATTAAGGATTCCTCATGACAATGATCTTCTTAGTTGACCATTAGGTTATAATTTTGCACTGCTACCTTCCAAGATGAACATATCTTGATTTCATGGTTGTCAAGCACTAGATGTTGAGCTCCCCTCAATACTCTTCATCCATAGAGTTGAACTTGCCGCAACTATTATCATGTATTCTTGCAACATCCTTCCACGTGGCAGAACAATATGCTAACAAGATAGTTAGAAATAATTACAAATAGACTTACCTCATCATGATGACCTTCTCGCATAGACATCAACATCATTATGATCCATCTCCACTTGAATCTTCCTTCATGCATCAGAGTGCCCAAGGATCAAACTTGATTACTGAGTTAGAAATTCTCTTCCAGAGACTATATTGATTTTAATAAATGTTATATATTCTAGAGAAAGTCTTAATTATCTATTTTAAAGTAAGTCAAATTATATTCTTTTCAAGGATCATATATCCATATACTTTAGCATATTTATGACCAACTTTATTTTCACAAAATTCTATACAGATGAATCTTATCCAAAGTTTACCTTCAATACACATTCTTATGCTTTCATTCAATCATCTAGCTTTATGCCCTAAAGTGAGCTTGCAACCTGACCCATTCATTCCTTCATCCCTTCAACAATATTGATTCCATATTACATGGTGTGTATAATACCATTATCATGATGCCTTTTCCAAGAACCTTTTCCAAATTATGGTCCTTCTAGGATCATAATGATCTACTTAAGCAATATGACAACTTCTAACATAATGTTAGATAATGTTTGGATAAATATTATGCAAAAAATAGTCTTATTTATCTATATAGATGATGTCTACAAAGAAATGTAATCATGTAAACACTAAATATGCTACTATCTTTCCTCTATGATGTTATGTTCTAAAAATCCTTCCAATGCATTCTATTCTAAAGGAAAGACTGTTTTAATGAAGAATTTATAAATAAAGTGACTTTTTTTTTAATAGTAAAGATCCTTCACTTCTTCCTTCTTCGCCTTCTTCTCAAGATATCCCATTGCTTCGGTTACATGAGCTTCACTCCTTTCCTTTCTCTTGTTGTTTTGTTGGTTTGGGAAATACCTCTTGAAGTGTCCAAACTCATTGCACTTAAAGCATTGAACCTTGGACATATCTTTCTTCTTGGATTTTCCAAATTTTCCCTTATTTAGCTTCTTGACTTAGGCTATAAAGGCTTGAGATTGCTCACCTGATCCAATTTCATCTTTTACCTTGATCCTTGATTCCTCCAATATGAATTGAGCCCACAACTCATAAAAAGGAATTGAATCTTTCTTGGAGTATATGCTTTTTGAAAAACTAATCCATTATGGTGGCAATACATCTAGTATACAAATGGTCACTTTTGAATCAAAAATTGATTCCCCAAGTCCTTGCATATGGTCTCTTAGTTGAGAGAATTTCATGAGAAAGGATGCCATATCCTCATCCTTTGATTTCTTCATTCTATATAACTTATTCCACAAAGACATATTTTGTCCAGATGTACTTATGTAATACAAGTTCACTATCTTTTCATACATAGCCTTGGAAGTTTTCAGGTTTGCAACAAATGGAACAAGAGAATCTTTAATGGATTCAACTATGATCCTTTGTGCCCTAACTTACCCTTTCTTATACTTTACTATTTCCTATGTCTTGTATTTACTAGGTTCAGTAACTTCCCTAGTAACATCGAGGATGGAAAACCACTTCCTCTTAGAGTGCCCTGCGTACGACCACATTAGATCTCAGTTTCACAATCTTTGTTACAATACTGACCTTCCTAGCCTTTTATAATGTCAAAATTATAGTGAGCTCGGGAGGCTTCTCTCCAAGCTTTTCAAGCATAGGACTAAAATCTTAAACCAAAATAAATAATTTTTTTCTTTAGGTCCAATAGACCAATGTTTGGTCTCAGCGGACGTTAACCATCATCATCATCATCATCATATTGTTGAAATCTTAATGCGAATATATCTTCCTCCAGGTCCTTCACATTTGACTGTAGTAGCTCCATTACATCCAATTGGTCCTAATTGGCATTAAAAAATGTGACCAACCATTTCTCGATTTGAGTAGAAAATCAACTAAGTTGTCGAAGTTAGTGCCCAACGATACTTTAATGATGTTTAATTATTCTTTTAAAAAATCTTTAGGGACAGCCATTGAATCCATAATCACTAGTGGGCACTACAAATCTTCAACAACTTTAATGGATTTGAAAATTTCGTTGCTCCTACAATCATCAATATGTGAGCATTTTATCATAACATACTTTATCATAACTCGAGAACACTTCAGGGCAACATGGTGGTGCTATGATAGGTTGGATCCTTCACAAGGTGTTGGTGCATCCATCCAGTTGCAACTGGTAAACAAGGCATTGGAGCATCCTTCAAGTTGGAGCCTATAAACCAAGGCATTGGAGTGTCCTCCTAGTTGTAGTTGGTAAACAAGGCATTGAAGCATTCTCCTAGTTGCAGTTGGTAACCAAGGCATTGGAGCGTCCTCAGGCTAGAGCCTATAAATCAACCTCCTTCAATTGGAGTTGAAAACATTAATGAAACATTTTATTGAAAGAGAAATATTAAGAAGCATTTAGAGGTTTTTGTCCCGGAGGGGTTTCCACCTAAAAATCTCTGTCTATTGTCTTCATTATTATGCATGATTGAATGGTGTTGATGATTGTTTAAATTTATTTGATGACAAAAACAATTAATTCTCTAAAAATTTAAAAATATACTAATGAATAAGAAATATTGATTCACCCCCTCAGTATTTCCAACGGAAGAGGATTGATATTATTTGAGGATTAAGAATCCAAGATAAGAATAGTCCTAATGACATACATGGTGAATATTCGAACGGGGTATGTGCCTTGTGAGGCAATGATGATTGTGTCTATAGTCATTGCCTCCCCAACATTGCACTCTAATCTAGTGGATAAAGAGAGCCTGTTAGTCAAGGCCTTGTTATGTTGACAATGTTGGTCATGATGTTGGAGATGGCTTATCAATTCGGCTCTTCTTACGAGAAAATTTCAATTTGAGTATCTTTGTACCTTGTTGTAGAATTATGAATACATCCCTAGTTAAGAGGAAATGTTGAAAAATTATAACTAGGTTTCATTTTCATAATTATCATTGTACTTATGTATTTTATATAAAAGCAAAAAGAAAGAAAAATAAATTGTATTTTTAAGCATGGGTTTCATGCTCAAGTAAAATTATTATTTTATATAAGCATGATCTTCATGCTTCTAGGACTTATTGAGTCAAATATTCAAAGTCCTATTTGGACCTATTGTAAAGAAAAATGAAAATATATTTTTCTAATTGTAATTTGGGTCAAAGCTACCTCTAGATGCCAAGTCAACCTACCTGTCAAGTCGGCCCTGCCCCAAAGAACATGTCTATTCGAACCCCTCTAGACAAGTATAAATAGAAGGAACTTGGAGCTAATTTTGGACACACAATACACAAAATGATTTGAAATTTTGTGGAAGGAAGGCCTTAGTCTGAAGTGGAAGAAGGGTTTCTTTTGAAGTCAAATGTGTGGAAGTTTTTCCTTATCACATCTTTTGTTGAAGATTTGTTGCTAGTGTCTGAAGTGGAAGAAGGGTTTCTTTTGAAGTCAAATGTGTGGAAGTTTTTCCTTATCACATCTAGAAGGTTGGAGTCTGTCTATGATCATGGGTTTTGGTCATCTCACTTTGATCTGATTCTATAAAAAAGAATTTTATGGGTTTTCCCCTTGGAGGGGTTTTTCCCTGGTTTGGAGCCTATACCTTGTGTTCTTTGTTTTCTTGTAAACTTCATGTTTATGCTTCTTGTACCTTTGTAGACAGTTCTAGGTTGGGGAACTGTGCCAAAGCATCTAAGTAAGGTTTTTATTTAATTGGATAAGTAATGTATTAAACCATTAAACAATTGTAAATTCTAAGTATTTATGAGAAGATTAAAGGGATGCTTTTAATTCATAACATGATTAATCTTTAAATTGATTTGAAAGGCATAAATTAAGAAGGTATATAATCCTTTAAACATTCATAATGAATATCTAATTAATCATATACAACTAATGTGTGCAGAAAATTTCTACAACCAAACAATACATGTTCAAGAGATGACAAAAGGCAATAATTAAAATATTTATAGGAATTAACTAAGACAAATTGTCTAATTAATTAATATCTTTTAATGATTATAACTTTGCAGGGGGTTGTGAGGGAGATTGATATTCAATCTAGCCTTTTCCAGACTCCTATGCTACCTTGAACATGTGCAAAAATAAATATGAAACACACAAATGAATAATATGACAAATTCACATGAATACAAAAACTGTTAGGAATGAATCTAGAATCCTTCAATTATCTTCAAAAATAGCTCACGATGTTACAATCATGTCCACGTTTATTACAAGGGTTGAACCTTGACTTCTTCAAATTAAAAAAAATACTTATATAATCTAATCCAAAATATCTTAGATCTAAAATAAAATTTACTACAAAATGAAATAATATCTGAAATTGTTTGGGATTTACAAAAATAGAATAGAAAAGTAGCTATTCTAAACTAATTCGAATAAGCAACACACTATTTAAGGGCGTTGTTTGATCACTGCTGCCTTTAACTGAAATTTATGCTTTTTTCTCCTCTTTTGCTTATTGCTCCTTATTTCCATGTGACTGTTCACTAAATTCCTCACATTCTGTTTTACTCGATGAGTTCAAGTAACTTATCCCATCTTTTATCATCTGGGATAGAAAATTTTTCTACTTTCGTATATGCCTCATCAACTTCTATGTATTTTTCAAAAGTTGGCCTAGTGATGAACAAATGGTTAATTTTATATTAAAGCAAAGATCATACTCTAGGCCTTCAAGGAATGCTTTACCATTGATTGTCCCCTTGACTTTGGAAAATTTGGTTATGTCTGCTACTATCTGGTGCAAATTTTTGAGCAACTCTCATTGATGAGATTACTCTTAATGGATCACAGGACCAACTAAAACTCAACTTAAACTTCATCTGGATTAATAAGTGATTGACTTCCTTTTTTCCAGCTCTAATGTTGACCATGAATGGACCAACCTGTGCTTTCAATTTAATTAAGCTTTTTGTTTTCAAGAAACAAAATGAACCTCATCCACGTTCATCGTCTGTCTAATGTACTCGAGTGTAAAAATCCTCATGGGAGGAACACTCGTAATTTATATGGTTGAAGCTCGTAGCCATAAATCTCGAGTTCAATGAAATTCTAATATAAATACCAGTTTCCAACTTTAGTCTGCTCACTTAGATGCAAAATTATTTTGATCTCTGTTGAAACCCTGGGCATTGCATCATTGTTTAACAAACAAGTTGCTATATATAAGAATTGATTGACAAAATCATTGAAATAAAACTCTTCAAAGGATTTTTTCACTAAAGATGTCCAATGGATCATTGACCAAGGTTTACCTTCAACATCCAACTTTTGTAAAGGAAAGTTGAATCTTTCTGACTGATGATATCAAAATAAGTAAACCAAAACTGATTGATGCTTAAATGATCCTTCAACACTCAACTTCAAAAATTGATCATGAATTACATCAAAAAGAAACTGACTATAGCTAGACATAATTGAAGTTTTTTTACTAGAAGAGAACACTAATAGAAATCCCAAAATGAATTCATCAACCCATTGACCACTGGGATATCCTAAAAAACAAGACACTAAGGAAATAACCCACCTAGACATCTCAGGAAACATCGCAGAGGGATAAGGTGGGGTTGTTCTGGGTAATTCCAAGTTTTCTGGTAAAAATGACTCAAATATATGAATTCTCTATCAGAAAGACAATTTCTGATAGATTTCCATTAGAGCATAAGGAGAAAAAGGGTGTAGAGAGCCTTGAGGGTTTAGTTGGATGGATTGGAAAATTGACTCAACAATTATATGGAAAAGAGTTTCATTGTTTTGAGAAATTACAACACTTTGGCTAAGAAGATATCGAGCTCCACACCAGGTGACAAATTCTGGAAATTGATGGGTTTGAGGGAAACAAAATTGGGGTAATAGAGATTCCAAAAAATAGAATTCATCACCGCTGTCTTCGTATTTTTGAAATTCCCAATTGTTAAGTTCATACAGGTCAAATTCACAATTGGTCTCTACAATTTTAAACTAGGTATCAACGAGTGGGAGTTTGTCCAAGTTAATGACCGGGGGTAGCAGAGGATTATCTACAAGCATTTTTTATTTTCCTTTATGGGAAGCCATTAGGAAAAAAAAATTACTCAGGAAAATTATACAGTTACCTAGAAATGATGATGATTGAAGGTTTTTGTTCGCTGTGATTTTGCTTGTAGTGATGTTTTGAGAATTTCAGTCAGAGGTAAAAATGGAATATGATCAATTTGAAAGGGATAAAAATCTTTTATAACGAGATTATAACGAGTTTTAGTTAGACTGATCATTATTGGCACAGAGGATTAAATGCTGTAGAACGTTGGCAAGAGAGATAACAATGGCCACATGTAGCGGAACGTTGGCGGACGGTAAAAATGGAAAGAGAAATGGAAATGTGGGTGAGTGGTTTATGGGATGGGGGAGATGGTCAGTGGTATCGAGCAGAGGGGGGCCACAATTGTTGAGCGTTTACCATGTAGAAAACAAGTTTTAATTAAACTGCTTTGCAGACCCCATCCCCACCCTTCCATTATCGTTCAGGAATGCGGAGGGTCCCACTATTTGCTTATGACCGTTGATCTTGATGCATTAAATCTGAGCCATTGAAAAATATGTGATTGTTAACCCTTCGTCGATGGCGGTCACTTCACCTTATTACAAATCAACAATTTATTTAAAATATCACATGTTTAAAACTATAGTGAGTAACATTTAAATGTGCTCGCATTTCGAAGGGTAAATATTTGTTTTGTTTGTTTTTTATTATTCCCCTTTCATTTATTTCTTTATTTTCATTTTTCTATTTTTATTTTATTTTCCTTTTTCTTTTCTCTGTTTTTTTATTATTATATGAAAATGCAGGAAAAATATACAAAATATTACAGGGGTAAAAATAAGTTACAACATCGGCTCCATCTGGGGACTGCTTCACCCTACAGAATGCAGAGAACATGCAGATCCATGTGCCTTCTCCTCGAGCTATGGAGTCTTTGTTGTGAAAATCAGACTTGCTGCTGAAATTTAAAGAAAACGATAAATTTACAATGATGATAATTGCATACACTTAACATTGAATATAATGCTTGAGTTATTGCCCATTGAATGACAATGAGAAAATATTGTCCTAGATTGCATAGAATAAATGTGTTGTTTCCTTTCACTTTTGCAATGCTAAAAGGTCCCAACCATCAGTTATCAAACTTGCCATGTTTGCCTTTTTTCTTCTCTTCTTGCATTCCATCGAGAACTAAATCTCCTTATTTGAAATCACTTTCCCAAACCTTCCTATCAAACAAACACTTCATCTTGTCTTGATACTGTAGAAGTTTATGCCGAACTTCATCTCTATCTTGATTCAACTTAACGATTTGATTGATCATTGTTGAAAAATAATCTTCTTCTTCATATGATTCCTGCAAAAACTTCATGACTGGAAATGTTAATTGTGTAGGGAAGATAACTTCCATTCCATGAACAAGTTGAAAAGGAGATTTACCAATAGATATTTTAGGTGAGACCATGTTTTCCCATACTGCATATTTGAGATGAATGTCCCAACTCCTTTTATGATTTGCTAATACTTTCTTGATGACTTTAATCAGACTTTTATTTAATGATTTTTCCAACCCATTACCCTGTGGATAATAAGGTGTAGAATGATGTAATGTAATTTGATATTTATGACATAATTCTATCATCTTTATAGTATTGAGAACCTAAGCATTATCCGTAACAATTTGTCTAGGAAAACCAAATCTGGACAAAATGTTTTCGTCAATGAATTTTATCACCACTGTATTAGTTGCATTATTAACAAGGATTTCTTCTACCCATTTTGTGAAATAATAAGTGGTTGTTAATATCCATCTATGTTGATTGTTGGAGGCTGGAACTATCTCACTTATGAAATCCAATCACTATTGCAAGAAAGGGGCTTCCACTGAAACTTGGACAAGGGGAAGTGCTGCTAATCTCTGTTTCCCTGCAAATATATGAAATGGGATACAACTCCTCACATTTTCTCCAACTTGTGCAAACAATTTTGGCCAATAGAAACCCGCTCTCAGTGTTTTATATGCAGTAACCTTCCAAGCATAATTCCCTCCACAAATTCCTTCCTGAAACTGCTCAATTACTCCATCTGTTTCACTCTCGGTCAAACATAATAAGAGAATATTTAGAGGATCCTTCCAATACAAATTTACATTTATTATACAATACTTCATGGCCTTGAGTCTGAGGGATCTACGTTGATTCTTTGTGAAGTCAAGAGGGTGTTCAAAATCACATAGAAAATGCACTATGTATTTGTACCAATCTGAAAGTAAAAAAAATTCAATGTGTAAAGGAAGAGGAATAGGAACTGCACTGGAAGAAGGTTCTAGTGGATTCTTCTCACCTAAAACCTGAGAATGTTCTTGTGGATTCTTCTCACCCGAAATTTGCATGATTGTGTTAATACCAAGATTTTGCAATTTGATTCAACCAAAAGTTTAGCTAAACCCTGACCTTTCACCAACTTTGCAGGTCTGATATCTAAATAAAACTTAAGGATCTTTTCAATCCACATTCCCCTCTTTCCATCTGTATCAAGTTAATTCATCACTATTTTACTGCATTGTTAGGAACATCAACAATTATAGGAGAATGTAAAACATAAAACCTAAATGCTTTCAAAGCTTGTAATAAGGCATAAATTTATTTCTCTATGATATAATATCTCAATTCATCATCTCTCATAACCTTAGTGAAGAAAGCAATTGGTTGTCTTGTTGATCATCATTTCTTTGCAATAAACCAACTGCTATAGTGGTATCTAAGGCAAAAGAGAAAATGCTAAACAATTTTGTATAATCTGGGCTATCTAACACTAGGGCTTCTGAAATTTCCTTTTTGATCTGTGAGAACGAGTATCTAGCTTGGACAATCCATTTAACTTCCTAGTCTTTCTTAAGCATATCAGTAATATCTTTCACAATTTCAACATAATTAGGTATAAACCTCCTTAAAAAATTTATTTTGCCTAAGAATGGTTGAATCTCTTTTTCATTTCTAGAAAAATTGATTACTTGAATTTCTAAAACTCTCTTAGGATCAATTATAAATCCTTTTGAAATTATGTGTCCCAACAATCTTCCTTCCCTCATTGCAAAAAGTGACTTCTTAGGATTAAGAGAAATCCCAAATTTTCTGCATCTTTCAAAAACTTTTCTCAAGTGTTTAATGTGTTTAGCATCAAAATCAGAAAACAGTGTCAAAGCATCAAGGTAAATAATTATGAATTTATTTAC
>APFE031758927.1:0-38448 GCA_000404065.3 Pinus taeda | reverse complement strand
ACATAGACCTGTCATACTTAAACTGGACAATTAACAAGACAACTTAAAATTGCTAGCCTAGACAGCTAACTAGATATCCCCGTGCGTAGAGTCTTGATGAAAAATCAAAAAACAAACAGTAAACCAAAAAACCAGAGGCCTGCCTGCGAGCTCCCAACGCTGTGTGGTCTTTACCCGGGTGCATCGTCGTCAGGATCCTTCTCCTCGTCCAATTCACGTACCCATTCCACCATGAGACCGTCTTGAACATCCGTGGGCTTGACTCCTAGGGGGAGCCTGAGCTGCAGCAGATTGCGATAGAGATTGTCCGGCCATTTCTTCGTCTGGTCTGACTGAGCCATACCTTGCTGAGGTTCCGCCATTCCTTTAGCTTTCGCTTTCGTCCCCTCCTTCATTTGGCTAATGCTGTGATCCTCCATCTGACGTTGGACTGCCGTAATCCTGGGGGAGTGAGGCTGGTCCGTGGAAGCTGACTGAGCACTAATGTTGTCCTCCTCCTGCGACGAGTCTTCCAGTGGGGTAGGAGAGTGTTCCCTCTCTGAATTCTCAGAGCTGGCTTGTTCGCCCTCTTCTTCCGAGAAAATTACCGTGACCATAGCCGTGACTATTGGTCTATGTAACCTTCTCTTGAAGCGAAATTTTGCTGTTTGAACTGAGTTGTTGAGCGAGGATTCCGAGTCTTCAGAGGCTTGGGTGGAGGGATAAGCCACAACTATCGGTGAAATTCTCTGTGGAGGCGACCTGCCCCTGCCTCCTGTCCCTCCCCTGTGGCCTGCATTTCGACCCCTTCTTGGGGTCGCTCTGAGTCGGGGTGCCATCTTCAGTATAGTCGGCGTGCTGGTATCACTCCCCAACCGCGAAGGAAGAGTCGTGTACTGAGAATTGACAGAATTATCGCTGGTGGCAATGCAGACCCCTGCTCTGAGTCTTCCCACTGCCAAATTCCTCCCCAAATCCTTCAAAAATAACTCAATTGTTAACCTGTTTCGCCCCCAAGCCTATGTCTCAGACAAAAGTATATCTATCGAAGCAGGAGGGGAGAACCTTGCGCTTACCTTCAACCCACAGCTTCTGAACTAGGGAGGCTTCTCCTGAGGACGCTTCACCCTTTTTGGCAGAGAGAACCACCAAGAACCAGCAAGCTCAGGCCGAAGCCAACCATCAACTGCACCACCCTCTAACAATCTGCTCGCTTCAGCACCATCAGAATTCACTCGACCATTCTACATTCTTCCCTGGTTTATTCCTCTTCCCTCCTCCACCTGCGTACCTGTTCCCTGCACCCGCATTAAATTACTATCAATACCCGTCACCTCGGCGCTTAAACCCATTAGAAATCCATTCCTTGCCACCTGCCCCCAGCTGTCTGTGCGTGGCTTCATGGCATGCATATTAATGTTCAATTAAATCACTCGCATCCGGGTTATTTTATTATTATTATTATTTTTTTTTTTCTCAGATTGTTTGCTTTAATTTCCAAGTCAAAAAATGGCACCTAGAGTGAAATATGTTGCTTGGGCATATGTTGAAATGGTTGAAAGTCAAATGCATTGCGATTTTTGCCATAGGAAAATTAAGGAAGGTCCTGGGCGCAATAAGCTGAAACTCCATGTACCTCACTAGAAATTAGGGAGATTAGGAAGGAATTGTTAGCCAGCTTTGAGAAGTTTAAAGAAGATAAGGTTAGGCAGAAAGAGTTAGAGACTGAAATTGGGAGGAAGAGGAATATACAAAAAACGATGGCTACCAACCCCCATGTTGATTTTGAGGGTTCTTCCTCTATCCCTTCTACTAATGCATCCAACCCCTTTCGATATGTTCCTCCCTCTTTTGAGTCTATTCAAGAAAAGGGAAAGGATAGAATGAAAAAGGGTGATATGGATATCAAAAGTTATTTCACTCCCTCCTCTCCATTAGATGCACATGGTCCTCAAGCTAGTAGAAGTCAAATGCAGCCCACTTTAAATGACCATTGGAAGAAAGAATTGATGGAGACTGCTTGCGATTACATAGCTAGATGGTAGTATGATGTTGATATCCCCTTCGATGCTTCTTGTTCACCATATTTATGAGTCTATGTTTGATGCCATACATGCTGCTAGAAAAGTTTTCAAAGGCCCTACTATGCATGAGCTAAGGGAGTATTGTTTTCAGAAAGAAATTTCATCCATTAATGACTATTTGAAATATTTCAAGGACTCATGAGAAAGAACAGGATGTACCATCATGTCAGATGGATGGACTAATCAAAGAAACCGTACCATCATAAACTTTCTTACCTTCTGCCCACGGGGAACCATGTTTTTAAAATCAGTTGATGCATCTGATAAGGTAAAAGATGGGCAATTGTTGTTTCAGCTATTGGATGAAGTTGTTGAGGAGGTGGGGTGGCTAATGTTGTTCAAGTCATCACAGATAATGCCTCTAATTATATTCTTGCTGGTAATCTGTTAGAGGAAAAACACAAGACCATCTTTTGGACCCCATGTGCTGCACATTGCATAGACCTCATACTTGAGGATATTGGAAAATTAGGTTGGGTCAAAAACACTGTAGATCATGCCAAAAGCATAACAAAATTTATCTACAATCATTCATGGATTTTGAGCCTCATGAGGAAACACACTGGGGGAAGGGATATTATTAGGCCAGCCATCACTAGATTTGCTACTCATTTTTTGACATTACAATTTATGCTTTCACAACATAGAAACTTGCAAAAGATTTTTTCCAGTGAAGAATGGAATCAAAGCCAGTGGTCTCACAAACTGGAAGGCAAGGAATTGAAAAATAAAGTTAATGAAGAAATATTTTGGAGAAAGGCAATAGAGATTGTGAAGCTTGTTGAGCCATTGGTTAAGGTGTTGTGGTTGGTGGATGGGGAAAGATTGGCTATGGGCTTCATTTATGAGGCTATGGATCAAGCAAAGGAGCAAATAAAGAGGGCATACAAGGATAAAGTGGCTAAGTATGGGCCCATTTGGGTAATCATTGATGAAATATGGAACCATTAACTCCATCGCCCTATACATGCAGCTGGGTATTTTTTGAACCCACGGTATCATTATAAAGCTAAGGAGGCAGGAGCTTTGAGGGGGGAGGTTAGAGATGGATTGATTGACTACATTGATTGCATGATCCCATTGGAGTCTGATCAGTTGGAGATGCACCGATAGGTCACAACCTTCACCAATGCCTCGGGTACCTTTGAGAAGAACCTAGCAAAGATTGCAAGAGAAGCAAATGAGCCAGGCAAACAAAAATTTCAATTTTCAAATTCTTAATAGTTTTTTTAAATTTTGTTAAATCGTTTATAGTTTGAAAGTTGGATATAATTTGTAATTTTGTTGAGCTAACTCATTACAGTCCTATGTTTTTTGCAGCACAATGGTGGGAGGCTTTTGGTAGCCATTGTCCTGAATTACAGAAGTTTGCGATTCGTATTTTGAGTCAAACTTGCAATGCTACTGGTGTGAGCACAATTGGTCTGTCTTTGAGAGGATTCACACAAAGAAGAGAAACCGTTTGGATAAAAAACGGTTAAATGATTTAGTCTATGTCCAGTACAACCTATGGCTTAGGCGCAACCAATTGTTGAACAAAAGACTTGATTTAAATCCCATTGTGTTGGAAGACATTGATCCAACATCATATTGGGCAGTGGAGAGTCATCCAGCGGAGTTTTATTTTGATGAGGATCTTGATTTGGATTTACAGGGGGAGGCATCACTCGAACATGATGTTCAGTTGAATGCAGATCCTAATCCACTTGTACCAGCCTCAGCCTCACAACTAGCAAGTCCTCCAATTGCAGGCGCTTCCTCTGCTCAGCCACGACAGAAGCGCAATGACATATCTCGTCTATCTCAGCTTACATCTGTTGCACAACCTGTTAGTGCTACCACTTCTACAGTTGCAGTTGGAGATGATGATGATGAGGAGCCATGGGGCCCCTTGTCTGACTCTAATGATGATCTAGAGATTGATCCACATGATCTTGGCTCCTCTAGCAGTAGCTACTAGCCAGCAGTACTAGTCACAGTTTAATTTTGTTGTAGAGGCCATTCCTAGCCTCCTTGGTTATGTGTTTTTGTTTTGATCATGTATGTATTGGACAGTGCACTGGGTGCCATTTTGATATAATGGACATATTCATGAGCCTACTTTGATCATATGTTGTCTTCAATCTATATTCTAATGCTGTGTGTTTGGAAACATGAATGAAAATCTTTAAAATTATGTTTTTTTTTATATAAAAAAATAACTATTTAATATATTTTTTACAACGACTGAGTCATTGAAATCGAGCCGACCGAGTCAATATTGAGTCAGAGTCGAAGTTGGTCTCCACCCTCAGCTGAGTTGGTGTTGGAGTCAGAGTTTTAAAACATTGTTATTCAGTGGTTTTCCATCCGTATTCTTCTCCAGCCACCACCCTTGTCTTTGTGAGGAAGAATAGTAGTCTCCCTCTTCTTCTTCAAAATTTGGGGTCAATCAAAATTTTTGTTTACAAAACTAAAATTTTCAATAAATCACTTATAAGGTACCATGGGCCCATCTTACTCGAGAATTCTGAGCACTTTCAGTCAAATCTGTCACCATAAAATATATTAAATATTAATGAGAAAATTTTGAGTTCAAATGTTCAACTTTTTGGCCTTCTTCACTATAATCCAATGATACAATTCTTGGTCAGATTTTATTTTTTCATAATTTAATTGTAATTTGAATGTAGATATGGATTCAACATCCTCAAAAATCTCTGGGGCACTCAAAACTATTGGGAGAATTTTGAGGCTAAAATTGGGCTTCTAAGAAAATAAAAAATAAAACGTGAATTTTCAAAGAAAAAGAAGTAAACTACCTTTTCCAAGTGTATTTTCATCTCATCTTTGTAAAGGTTTACTCAAATGTCAAGTATAAACCCCCCTTGGATGTTAAATTTAATTCCACATTCAATGAGTACCCATTCTACATACTTTTGAGTGCACCGATACAAAAAAAAATTGAAAACACATGAAAAATGTAGGTTTCTACAATTGACATTTGAGTAAAATATAAGGAGATAAGCCAAAAATACAATTGAAAAAAGTATTCGTCTTTTTCTTCCCAAAAGATTTACCCCTTGGGATGATACCATCATCTTGACTCTAAGCCCGAGGGATTAGCTCAATTAGTGGAGTCCCCGTCGTTAAAACACATTTTCTATAGAGAGGTCACATGTTCAATTCTTTCGACATTCTCAGGGTCACAATCTGTGATTAAGCTGAGAGGAAGTGATCCCTTTGAGTGGATATTTTTGGTACGCATATTCTGTGGACATAGTGATCACTGATCTCTAGAGCCTATGAACCACATACAAAAAAAATCATCATCTTGAATCTTATTGGTTCTTTTAAAGTTAATTTTGTTAGTAAATGTTTTTATTTGAGGCCTTTTTTATCTCAAAATTCCCTAATGGTATAAAATTAACAACTTAAAACTACAATTCTAACCATTTCTAGTTGGGTTTTGGGAAAAAATTATTAAAAGAACTATTAAAAAAGTACCGAAAATTTGAACATTTAAACTATACCATGGGAAAATATGACCACTAATTTAAATTGTCAATAAAATCACATGGGATATATACCTCAAGTCCCATGAACAATTTTATCAGAGAACAAAAATCCATGGAAACATGGACTATAGGATGAAAAGCTTCAAATAGTGGAGGATATATTGTAGCATGACCTACTTTCAATGGTAATCCAAAATAAAAAATTGCAAAGGATAAACAACCATTATCCATCCTTCTATGTGACACTAAACATTGTGGGAGGTGGTGTATAGGCATTTGGAAATGCCTGTACACCGCCCGCGCAATGTTTAATGATACATAGTAGGGTGGATATTGTTAGCCCAAAAGAAAAGCATTGTCAGGTTGAAGTGATTAGATAATTTAGAAAATGTGGGTTGTTTCCCCCTTCTTTTCACCCAACAAAACTTTGACGTCTTGAAGACTTTATGTTTGTTCGATGGAAACCCCAAAAATGGTTTGATCCTCTTGGAAAACCTATTAATTCTCATAGCCAAACCTTTTTGCATCTAATCTGTGATAACGTCAAAGTACTCAAATGAAATAAAAAATACATCTAAGGTTTTTAATAATTCCTTTCAATATGATAAAAGGCCTTGGCATCAAACTTTCCAGATAAAAACAAAAGCTACGTCCCACCCACATGGTTGACTAAACAATCATGAAAAAGTTGAGTGATTTGTTTTAGCAGTACTATGAGAGTCCAAGCCTTTACGTTTCCAAAGAACCAAATATTCTTTTGTTCCTTAGCTTCTCATCTCCTTGAAATTCTTCTCTTCTAAAATTTTTGCAATCTCATCCCTTTCACACACAATGATGTGCTTATTGAGTCACAAAAATATTATCTTTTCCCTTGATTTTTAACCCTTTTTTGTTTTTTTTTTTAGCCTTGTTTTAGTTCATTTTTATGCTTATATGTGGCAATATTTTCAAATGCATTTATTTTAGTATGTTAGATGAATTTATGACTAAATATTACAAAAACGGCATACGTTTTCTTATCTTTGACGATTGGGCTAGCTTGTTGATGATTTCAAGGACATTGATAGCTTATAATCATACATTTTTTTATCATTTAGCTCCAAATTTGAATTTCCTAATCAATCATTGAAAATTTGTAAGGATTTGGGGTGATCATTCAAATATCTTAGATATGGAAAGAATTTTGGAGCTCTTTATAATGCTTTTATAAAATAGCTTAGAGATATTCATGAGAAGATAAATTTAGAGATATTTGTTGGCTAATTATTAATGATTGTAACTACATGAGAGATCTATGTATCCAAATTCATTATTGGTTGTGTTAGTTTCAAAGAGAATTTATATATAAATAAGAGTTGCTTCTTCATTTTAAAGGAGGACTCTCGGAGCATATATTCAATTTATTATGGAATAGAATACAATCTCTTAATATTTCCTTTCACGTAGATTTCCATTCTCTAGTTTTAGATGTAATATGTTTTGATTTACCTTGTGATTTATAGTTAATTTTCTTCCTTGTTCTTGTGACATTAAGCTCACTCCAAATAGATCATGGAGGTTTTTTATTTCAATTTATATATCTTTTTATCCAATTCAATTTCACAAAAAAACATTATGTTTTGCAATTGAGATTAGTTTCATTTTAAGTAATGATTCATGAAAAGAAGAAGTGCCTAAATTATATGACATATAATTTGGTGACAATACAGTCCTAGTAGAATGATTGATGTTCAAATAAATTATCATTGATAAGAATTATTAATTTTGTGTTTGATTGATCACCCGTGGTGTATTTAATTTTCATAGTTAATATCTATTCATTGAATTATATTATGAAATATATCAGTTAGATTATTGTTGTAGAAGGTTTAGATCTTGAATATTAAGTCTTAAAAATAACCTTATTTTCAGCACCCATGGATATTGTAAAGTATAATTCAGTGATGAATTTGTATTTTGTTTTATTTATTTGATTTGATAAAGTAGAATAAGAATTAAGAATTCTCAATAGATCATACTACACATAATATAATTTAACACGTACCATGTTTGCATTTCACAATTTTACATACTTTGAAATCATGATAAAGTGTAAGAGGATTTATACATATAAATCTCCATACAGTTCTATTTCCAGTTAGTGATATATTCATCCTCACCCAATTTTCCTTCATGGAACTTGTATAAATCATCTAAACCGAAATTTGGTGAAATGTCCAAGTCTTGAATAAACTCAAGAACATAAGCACTATCAAAAATATTTTAAAAGATATTCCATACCCATGTCCTCTTCATTTTCACCTTTATTATAGGTTCCCTTCAAAATCCTTTTGTTCCTTAAATGTGTTAATACAAGGTATCCTTCCTCAAACCTCTTTATTCACCCTTTTCCAACAATTGTTATAACGTTGGCTACTCCACTAAGCTACTACTGCACCCATTTGTTCACTTCCTTGATATGATTGAGGAATTTACATAGATACTTCTATTGCTTGTTTCACACAATCTTTCCAAATTAGTGGCTCATATTAGTGATCTACCATTAATAACATGGAAATAACTCCTACCTATGGACTTGGTCACTAAATTGTTCTATTCAAATATGCTTGCACAAAAACTGAATCCCACTACTTTGGTTATTTTCCAATCAAACATATCAACATATTTCCAAGGCTTCTATAAACTACCTTTTCTCTCCCAACAATCTATGGATGATATGAAAAATTGAATTCTAATTTCATGTCAAGTTTCTTCCACAACATCCTCCAAAAATGAAAAATAAATTTGTTTTTCCTACATAAGGTTATATTCTCGGAAAACCATGTAAATGAAAATTTTCTCTCACAATGAAATAACTATGTTCATTGCATCACTAGTTTTTTTATGCACAATGAATTAGGTTCTTTTCAAATATCTGTCAACGACTATGAAGATAAAATAATTACATCATTGGGTTTTTGACAAACCCATTATCACAACGTCCATGTTGATATCTTTCCATACTGCTTTTGGTATTAATAATGGTTGTACAATCCAATAATTTGACTTCTTTACATGGTATGTTGACAAATTTGGTATCTCTCAACCCACTTCTTCACATTCTTTGTAATCCCAAGCTAATAATTGTGCTCTTCAACCAATGCATGGATCTTAGCATTGCCGAATTTCCCACTCATGCCACTATTGTGTAACACTTGGATGACATTTTTTCTACCTTATCCTTTTGGAATACACACTTGTTGATTTCTAAAAAAGATTCCCTCTTGGATAAAGTAGTTGAAGAATTTTTGTCACCTCTCCATAGTTCTTTTCTAGCCTTTCGACCTTCAGAAAAATATACACCAATTTCATAAAATTTATTCATTTCTTCAATCCCTTTCATTTACATTTTCATAACAACCAATAATGTTTTCCTTTTTCTGAATGCATTATGTTAATTGCAAGAATTTACTTCATAAAATCATTGCAATGAGAGCATATGCTCATTAAAATTTTTAGGAATGCACATGTCTTCCAATTTTAATTGTTGTATCCTTTATGTGAATGTGATCCTTTATGTAAAATAAAATGGGCCTGAGGCCAAAATGAGGTTGGGGGGAAGAAAGGGGCTTAAGCCATAAATGAACCTTATTAAACTCAAGTTCCATGGTTACAAAAGGAAAACACTTGGACCTTAGGCCCTAAACATAGATTCTTGGGCTCGGTCACCATGAAAAACACCTTTGAACAACAACACATCCCCTCTCTAAGGCATTTTTGGTATCAAAGTTGTATATCTATGCCATTATAATGTTTTGGGCCACAAAGGATGGGTCATAAAGACTTAACAATGAACTCAAGAGGAAAAAAAGTACTATTACATGTTTTTGAATCTTATTAGGCTTAAAAACATTGAATGCGTCCTTGAAGAATATCATGAGTCCTACATAGGGGTTATTTGGAAGCCTCCGAATGGGATATGATAACCATGACTAGATTTTGTGCACTAAAAAAGTGTGTTGAGGCATAAACATAGTCAAAGGGGAAATAAAAAACCTAAAGCCCTATTTGATCTTTCCTGAGTTCAATCACAATGCAACAAAACCTAAAATCCATGACATGATCCCTCCCCATGGATTATTTAGCATATAAGTTGAATATGGGAAACCTTATTAAGTCTCGAGAATCATGGGTGAGCCTTAGTTGTTTAACCATAGTTGAGGGAGGAAAAGGAGAGTATTTATAGCTAAGAGTTGATTCTTAGGTTCAACCACAATGTATGAGTCTAAACCAACAAATATGACCTTCATATGGGGTCATTCACCTCCAAGTTGGATATCATTACCATGACTAGGTTAGTCACAAACCAAGTATAGGTCTCAATATCTAACCAAGGTCAAGGGAGGACAATAAGAATCTTGTGCCCTAAATGAAACCTCTTAAGCTTGTGCACTATGAAGAACATATACAACCCATGAAGCTTTAGGCTATCTAATTCCATAAACATAACCTTAAACCCCCAAATAGGACCCTTGTATGGTATCTCCAACATATTAAATGAGTGCCATCGTAAAACCACAAAACAAGCCCTAAATATAGATGTGTCTTGGGCCCACACCAAGAATGGATTTCAAGGCCATGGTTAGTCTTTATTAGCATCCAAGTGGGATATAACCACCATGAGTATATTTTTTACTGGGTATCTATTATATTATTTAAACATCTAGCCCCATGCATGATTCCTATGTGTTAAGTGTAGTGGGGCACTAGCCTCCCTATTTAGAAAAAAGTGGGTTTTCTTTTATTCGTTTTTGGTAGTTTTCAGTGTATGATTTTTTGTGTTTTGGTGGTTTTGTGGCATGTGGTTTTTCAACCCATGGTCTTCTAATCCTGGTTAAGGAATTAAAGTTGTAATATAATCTAGTTCAAAAAATTGAGGGTTTTTTATTTCTTTGGATCGATTATATTGTATTTTAAATAATGAAGTTGATTAATGATAAAAAAATTAGAGGTACAACTATAAATATTTTGTTTGTTTTCCTAGTTAAGGGTTTTTAGGGTAAATCTTTTAGTATTTTGTGTCATTATCATTATTTAATTTTCTATTAGAAGGATTTTATGTATGCAATGCTTCTTTTATATGTTTAACTACATTTTATGGAGTGAAAATGGGTCTGAAGGCCTAAACATAGTCAATACGGGAACATGAGGATTATGCCTTAAAAAAACATTCTCAAGCTCAAGCACCATGGTTAGAAGGTGGGGGGTTAATTTGGGTCTTAATCCCTAGACACAACTTCTTAGGCTTGCACACCATGAACAACACTTGTAAACCGCAACACACACACGTACTCTCTCTCTCTCTCTCTCTGTGTGTCTGTCTCTCTGTCTCTCTCTCTCTCTAGGAGGCCTTTGGCATCATAACTGAATATAGATACAAAGGTTTTTTGGACTAAGGATGGGTCATGAGGCCTTGACCATAGTCAAGGAAGGAAAACAAATTGCTTGAGATATTGTTGAATATTCTCATGCTCAAGATATTTGAAGAAATATTTGAACCAACATGCACGTCCTTTGTATGTTTTATTTGTAGGCCTTAGAGTGATATACATGCACCATGATTAGTTTTGTGCATTGAAAAATGGGTGTCAAGGTATACACATGGTCAAGGGAATAAACACGTCCTTAAGTCTTAAATGGACCTTCTCAAGCTCAAGCACTATGACCAACAACTAGAAACCATAATGAAAACCCTTCCTAAGGTGGGATTTGAGTTGAATATACGTACCATTATGAGTATTTGGGAATAATGAATGGGTATTGGGTTCTAAATCATAGTCAAGGGAGAGAAGAAAGAACCTATGCCCCCAAATATGACTTCTTAGACTCAAGTTCCATGGAAGAGTCCTAAAACAACCACATGTAGCCTCTGTAGGGTTTCATTAACGTTTAAGTGGGATATGTATGCCATACCTTGGTTAATTATGAGCCAAGAATGGGTCTCGAGGTCTAACCAAAATAGGGGAGTATAATAAGATCGTTGTTCCCTAAATAAATATTCTTAGACTTAAGTGTCATGAACAATAGATCTGGATATAATGCCATGAATGTGTCCTCAAACCACCCCATGGGGTATCTCTAGCCTATAAAAGAAATACAAGTGCCTTGAATAAACCACAAGATAGGCCCTAAATATGAATACATATTAATCCCGCACTAGGAATGCTTAGGTTTTGTGGCATCCAAGTGGGATATTGATGTCATTAGTAGGTTTTGTGTAGTGCAAATGGGTCTCAAAGCTTAAACATAGTGAAGAGGGGAAGAAGGGGCTTAAGTCCTAAATGAACATTATTAATCTCAAGTTTGATGGTTAGGGAAGGAAAATAATTCAAGCTTATGCCCTTAATGTAGCTTCTTAAGCTCAATCACCATGAACAACAACTGCCAAAAATGTAGTCATTCTCTAAGGGACTTATATCACTAGAGTTGGATATGGATGCCATTAAGAGTTTTTCCACACCAAGAATGGGTCATGGGGTCTTGAACATGGTCAAGAAAGTAACACAAGTGTCTTGGGATATTTTGAATCTTGTTGGGTTCAATATCCTCGAATTGGTCCTCAGATCAACACTTTTGTCCTTAGTAGGATTTTTTATTTTTTATTTATTTATTTTTTCTTTTAAGCCCTATGTTAACCCAAAAACCAATTATTAAGCCCTAAATATTGAATGATCTATATTATTATATTTTTATGTAGGCAAATAGAACCCTTCACGGTCCCATTTTATTATAATTGTATCCTTTGTCTCATATATATATACTAAGAAGACCTAGCCTTAGGATCACCAAATATTGTCTTTTTCTTTGTATTTATTGTATAAGGAGGTTTCCCCTTGAAATGGAATGTAATTGTTGGTTTCTTATCATTTTAAGGCACAAGGATCATAGCATTTGGTATCAGAGCTCTTGATCCCATGGTTTTGCTTCTTCAAAAAGGTCATCGTGGAATTTTCACTATAACTTTTTCGCTGTATAGTTTCAGAAAGTGAAGCCTAGAGATGATTTAGAACACATCCAAAGAAATATCTGGTTCAAGTTTTACGTCCTGGTTCACTATATTTTCAAATATATGGTCTAAGGAAATTAGAGTTTATGAAGGCTCCAAAATTCTATCTTAAACAAGTCAGTTCATAATTTTAACTATACATTTTCTTTTTTATGTAGGGCCTCAAAGCATAAAACTTTGACCACGCTGAGGAAAATTTGTTTTTAATATCTAGTCCATGTTGCAAATATTTTTTTTGCTATATTCTAGGAGATATGCTCCAAGGAACATAGGGTTTTTGTATGCTCTAGAATTTATTCTCAGATGAGTTAATTTGGAATTTGTACTATAATTTTTTATTTTTTTTTATTTTTTATTTTTTTGATTTTTTATTTTTATTTTTTTTCCCGCAAGGCTTCATATCGTGAAACTTGAACCATATTAAGAAGAAGTCTGGCAATATTTTGCTACATTGTTCCACTTTTATATGTTTTATATTAGTTTAAGAAAATCAATTTATAACACAGACAATTTTAAAACAAACATAAGCATACAGCTTATTTTCAAGCGCATATTTAATTCTGCATTGGTTAATCATAAAGACTTGGGAATATTTAAGCTCTGGAAGTGGGAGAGGTTCTTGTAAGTTCATAAGAAGCCTTCAGGTCCCCATTTTCAGATCAAAAGGAGATTGAGTTTGATTTGGAGTGTGCACGTGAAACATTAATGGAGGTGAAGAAGAACTTCGCTGAGGCCTCCACCTCAGAAAGCAAGGATTAGCCTGATCAGGAGATGGACCCTTCTATGCTTACAACCTTCCTAGAGATCTGCATGAAGTTTCTACACGATAGCGAGGTTGTGAAGGGGTTACATGAGCTCATAAATAGATGTTCCAGAAACACTCCAGCTAAGCCACACATAGTACAAAAGATAGGTAATCATAAAACAAGGATGGGACGGGAGATGAGGTTGACCATGCAGATAGGAGAGTATGAAATGAATCAGGTTATTTTGGACCTGAGATCGGATGCGAACAGCCTACCGAAGCAAACTTGGGAACAGATGGGGAGGCCCGCACTACAGTGGTCTCTGATTCAGCTAAGGATGGCAAATCAGCAAAATATTATCCCCATGGGGCGGCTGCAAAGGGTGACTATAGATATTGAAGGCGTGAGTGCACTGGCTGACTTTGAAGTAATAGAAATTGTGGATGATAACAACCCCTATCCTGCGCTCCTTGGAATTGATTAGGCTACTGATATGAATGGGGTAATCAACCTAAAGAAGAAAAAGATGATATTTGAGAAGAAATTGCTCCACGTGATAGTACCTCTAGATCCTGCTGAAGGATCGCGCTATACTGAATGAATCTGCAATTATGAGAGCAATGACGATATAGACTGTATCTCTAATATAACAACGCCAGACCAAGATTGGGTGAATCCAACGGCAAATGGATGAATTACATGGGATATCGAGAGTTCATGCACCTCAGACTCTGATGAAGAATTAGAGCACTGGCAAAATCAGCTACATGAGGTAACTAAACTGAGCTATAATATGATGACTTGGTCACTACGCTATGTTAGAAAATTATATATTACAGAGCAATGAAACACATAAAATATTGCAGAAATATAAACACAGAATTCACATAAAACAAGAGAGACACAAATATACGTGGTTCACCTAGTTTGGGCTACATCCACGAAGAAACAGATAATCCTTCTTTTATTATATTATCCAGCAAACTGAAGAGATACAACCTACGTCAGATCTGCTGTAACTCCCTCCTCGCTCTCAATTTCCTCTCTCTTCTTCACTCAGAATACAGATATACGTAGACACAATACAATTCCCTCATACATGGTGAGGGGTTGCATTCTAGGGCAAAAAACCCTAAATTACACATAACTTCTACCATCAGATCATCTGCCTAATGAACGACCTAGATTTACTAGAAATTACTAGACTTTTACAAGGCAATTTTACATCTATTTTTAGCTCCGGAGGTGTTGCCCCCAAACCCCCGGTGGCCCCTGGACCCCCGCAGCCGAGGGGGATCACCCCCCCGCATGGAGGGGTGTACAATCTTCCTAGGGTATACATTCGGATGAAACCTTTGAATCTAGAAGATAATCAAGCTCCACACCCAACACATTGTGTGTTGTCAAAGGTTAGAAATTTTCCACTTATGATGGGATGAATTATTTAGATATATTTTTGGATACATTTGAAAGGGAGGTACCAAAAAAGCAATGCTTCTAGGCATTGGACTGGGCACTGCGCACTACAGCCGCAAGATGGTGGGGTACGCACAAGGGAAGCTTTGATGATTGGCGCAAATGTAGAAGGATGATGAGAACATGCTTTAGGAAGTTGAAGGTACAAATTATAGAACAATATGATGGGTAAGATGATCCATAGCCACACTTGGCCAAATGGGCTTAGGCTTATGGAGAGAAGCCCCAGCTTGAATGGGTGCACTTGTTCTATCACACCTTGGATGCTATCCCGATGAACTGGTACGTAGAAACAAAGCTCTACCATGGTACAGGTGAATGGGATATTTTGCACAAAGGATTCATAATGAAATTCATCTTTGAAGACGGGTTTGACTATATTGACGAGGCACTACAAGAGGTGAAATCAACAATCTTTAGAATACCACAGGATCCTTTAGACCTGATTCAACCTGAGTGGGCTACTTAGCTGAGTCACATGCTTGAATGCTATAATGTAACCACCCAAGAAGAGGATGAGGATTCGAGAAAGATTAACCTCCCTGAAACAGAAGGTCACCGTGAGGTTGAAGGACCAGGGGTTAAGAATCATGATATAACTGCGTCGCTGAAAACAAAATAGGTAAACATTGGTACAGAGGAAGAGCCCAAATTCATGAAGATTGGAGACTACTGGGATGGCACGATAGTGGATAAGGTTGCTGAATTGCTCCACGAATACCATGATTTATTCCCTACCAAGTTTACGGATCTAAAAGGGATAATCGGGGACCTAGGTGTTACGAAGATCACATTGAAGCCTGACGTGAAGCCGGTTAAGAAAAGACCTTACGATCTCAATCCAACGTATAAGGAGAAGGTTCACTTAGAGCTAGACAAGATGCTCATGGCATGCATCATTGAGCCTATGGAAGAATCTGATTGGGTAAGCCCAATGGTGGTACAGGAGAAGAAGCAAAAAAATGAAATAAGGATATGCATGGAACTTAGAAAGATGAATGACACTTGCGTACGTGATCCTTTCCTGACTCCATTCACGGATGAAGTGTTGGAAAATGTAGGTAGCGAGGAAGCATATTGCTTCACTGATGGGTTCTCGGGGTACCACCAGATCAAAATCGCATTGGAGGATAGGAGCAAGACAACCTTTGCGACTGAGTGGGGTTATTTTCAGTACACTGTAATGCCGTTTGGATTGAATAATGCACCTACTATTTTCTCCCGCGTAATCATTGTTGCATTCAAGGAGTTTATTCATAAGTTCCTGGAAGTATACTTTGATGATTGGACTATGTTTGGGCTGGTGAAACACTATGTAGAAAGCTTGCGCCTGACACTGGATACCTATCAAAGAAACCAGATCACGCTCAATCTGAAGAAATACCTGCTCTGTGTTCCTTTTGGGACCTTGCTGGGTCATGAGGTTTGCAGACAGGGACTAATGGTAGATCCAACAAAGATTGCAGTGATACTAAATTTGGAAGTGCCAAGGAGTGTGAAACAGTTGCGTGCTACCCTAGGACATACAAGATATTACATAAAGTTTATCAAAGGCTATGCCCAGATCACCGCACTTATGGAGAAATTGTTAAAGAAGGATGTCACATTTCGTTGGAACGAGGACTGTAATAAGAGCTTGGATGTATTGAAAGAAAATATGGTCACGACGCTGATTTTAGTCTTTCTGGATTGGAAGAATGAGTTTCATGCACATGTCGACATGTCATGTATAACGCTGGGAGCAGTACTAACACAGACTGGTGGAGTAGACTTGGACCATCCTATAGAGTTCGTAAGCAGAAGGTTATCCAAGGCGAGAAGAACTATTCCACCACCGAGTGCGAAGGGTTAGCCATGATATGCGTGCTGCAGAAGTTTAGACACTACTTGTTGGGAGGCCAATTTAAGATGTATATGGATAACTTTGTGTTGAAGTACCTGGTCAATAAGTCTGTGTTGGGGAGGAGAATCTGCAGATGGCTATTATTTTTCTAGGAATATGGTTTTGAGGTAATTGTGAATGCAGGACCAGACCATTTGTCGCGCATCGAAACAAGGGAAGATCCCACTAATTTGGAGGAGGGATTTCTTGACACGCAGCTATTTGCAGTATGCATCATGGATGGCCATTTTGAGGATATCATACACTTCTTAATGACAGGAACTGCCCCGAAAAGCTACATCGTTCAAAAAAATAAGGAGTTAGTGGTGTGAACTGAATTTCTTTTTGTCCTTGTTGGGCATCTATACAAAATGGGGTCCGATGAGATATTGCAATAGTATGTACTAGAGTTTGAAAGAAGCAACATCCTCACGGACGCTCATGGGGATGCTGCAGGAGGACATTAAGCAGAGAGAGCAATCACGTAGAAGATTCTACGCACAGGGTTGTGGTGGCCAACCCTCCATCGGGACTCAAAAGCATAATGCAAGGTGTGTGATGTGTGTCAAAGGACTGGCAGGCCATCGTGGAGGGATGAGATGCCTTTGAATCCACAGATGACATTGCAACCCTTTGCGAAATGGGCGATAGATTTTCTGGGATGCATTCAACCCAAAGATAGATTTTTCCAAAATGGTGGATGTAGTATAGGGTTTATAAATGTACCAACATTTAATTTGTCAATTCGAAAAGTTCTGAACTTTGAGACACAACACTGGAAACACCAGAGAAATCCCTTCACAACCTGCAAAAAAAATTCTAGTCTATCTTGCGTATTAATCTCATCAATAAATGATATCCTGCACTAAAAGAGAATTTTAGAAAAAATCAATCCAAATAATTAAAATCATGCGGGAAATAAAAGAAATCAATGCGAAAGGAAATTCAAAAAGGAAATCATAACTGGAAATCAAACAATGTCGACATAATATCGAGAGACTATAAATGCTGGAAGGAATTCAAAAGCAAATCAAAATCATTCCTCTTGCACTACTTCTACCTTCACTAATTATGCTTGTACTAATTTTGTGTAAAGTTAACTTGAAAGAATCGGCATGTAAATCTACTCTGTAAATAACTTGTGAAAGAAATTAAATTAAGATGAATCTTGCATTCCTTGTCCCTGAAAATAAATCATTGAGAGTTGTCGAGAAGTTAAAGGGAAACTACAATACCAATTAAACATTATCATAGTGCAATTTCCCTTTTAATCATGTTGGCTTTGCATCATAAGAATCACAACTTTAGATAATATAAACTTATATGTGATTGTTGCTTAATGATGCACGAGTTAATGATCAAACTATTTCACTATTTAATAATTATTTAAATGCATAACATGAAACTAATCAAAGCACAACCCTATTGATTTTAAACCAAAGCAAAGGATTCTAATTGCATACTAAAACCTGTAGAGGCAGAGTGTTATAGCATCAGTTGATCTTGTAAATTCAAATGTTTTGGCAATCTTTATTCGATATAAAGAAAGATTTCTAATTCGAGAACAATTTCTAAAGCAGAAAACTAGATCAACCTTGTAGTCGAAAGGAAAACATTGCAACAGATCTAATAGTACCAATTTGAAGAAGGAAATAGTTAAATATTTCACACAGCAAATAATAATATAGATGCTATTTAATCTAAAAGATGTAGAGCAGTGTCGAGCTGGTCTAGTGGCCAACCCAACCAGTGCACACCCTCTATTAATGACCTAGTTCACACAGAATGTAAAGTCATTAGATGAAATAAATAATTAAACAGAACGTGCTGGGAAATTTCTTCAATTGATTACTGAAAACAATGTTTACATTATGTAGACATCACTTAACTCCAGCAAGACGAGAGGAGCGATCCACAAGTGATAAATTCTTGACGCTACATTGGGACCAACTCCTCCCTTATGTGTTCCTTCAGTCCCTAGCTGGATTGATTTCCTTTCTTACTATCTAATTAATTGAAATCTTAAGTTAACTCCTTGCCACTCCAGGCAGTCTATTATATATGAATTAGATTACAATTTGGGCTTTTAATTAGCCGATTAGCAGATCTCAACAATTTTCCATGAATAAAGTTGGTTTGCAACTGAATGTCAAAGTAAGGATGATTTTGGTGAACCGTTGCTCTTTTCCTGGAATGGTGATGTTTCCGGACTTTATGTAGGATGGATGCAACACTGTCTCATCAAAACTTGGCGTAGCCATAGAAGAAGAATTATTTAGCATGAAGTTTGAAACCATTATACATAATTGCCAAAATGCTATGTGCAAAGTGATCCGCTTTTGATCCAGGATAATCATGCATTTGGGTAGAGAATTTAAAGCTCACCACGTAATCTGGATGAATATGAGTATTCAAGTGTGTGGTCCAATAAAATGTATGTGTTGTAAGCCATTTCCAATATGACTTGAATAATGATTGAATTAGACACAACTCCTTGCAGTAATCTCGTGTAGAATTTCGGCATCTGAAATCTCATCTGATACCACTCAGTATTATCGATCTCTCAATCACTAGACAAATACGTTCGATCCAATCCTAAAACTTGCTAGTCTTCATTCGTTAAGAAACATTGTGCATTAGCTGGCACATCACTGGTGATGATAGCTTTCCTACCTTTTCCATCCATAGTATATGGGCTCAACAATGAAGCATATTTTTGAATAACCTCTCCTATCCAAGACAAGATCATCAGCTCACTGGAGGCACTCTGTAACATATTAGGTGTACTTTCTAGCACCTTACCAAAACTCAAACTGTTGGAAACTTCACCACCTTTGGTCGTAGCAGCATCTTCTTCACGCTTATCACTTGGATCGACCTCAGGCTGAAGGAAGGCAATGCTAGGGTAACCATAAACCATGCTTAGCCAAGTAGCTAGCCCTACTAGGCTAGGAGAGGGTTCTCTCTATAAGGATCTCAGCCAAGATGACTGGATCAAGAAAACGATATTAGGCTAGGTATAGTAGCACAAGGTTTGATATTATTTTGAAGGATTTTGTTGGATCAGGAGGAGCCAAACAGTTAGGGCAAGGAAATTAGGTCAAAATTGTAGGGTTCTTGATGGGGCAAGGTAGGCACAAGGCTTAGCACTTTGGGGTTTGATGGGTGAGGTGATTCAAGACAGGTGAGGAGCTAGAAATATCATGTAAGCAACATGGATTCTTCCTAAACTAAAGAAAAAATAGACTGTGAATATTTTCCCAAAACAGAGCATAAATATTATGGGTTCTGCCCATCAACTTGAAAACATCCACTTAAAAGCAATGAAATGATTGATTAAGTACAAAAATTTTTTTAACATATGATCACAATAGAGAAAACTGAATTGAACATCATACCACATGGATCCCAAAGAAATAGTTGCAACTTGTCATTAATCTCCTGCTAAAAACTAATACAAAATGATGTCTACTCAAAGCATAAGAATCCAAATCAGTCCAACCCTTTACAATGAGAAAGAAGAAAAAGATATAGACATAAATTCAACCTCCTGCCATCCTTAGGGGTCAAATCCCTAAGATGAGGAACTAATCCATCAAAAACTGAACAAGAAATTGGAATCTAGGCAACCTAACAACTTGCCTCTAAAAGGGAGGAAACTGATTCATTTGTCCTCAAGATAACTTTTGGTCTAATGAATCTACCTTCCAGTAACTGATATATGTCCTATTTATAGTGCTAGTCACCATTTACATCAGTAATAACATCATCCATGAGAGAAAACCCTAAATTACAGTAATTGCACAGCGAAGTGAAAATTCAGCATAAAATTGTCCTATGCGCAACGCCCAAGCTCTATGCATAGCACTTTTTACAGGACCATTTTGGAGGCCTTCCCGATGTCCAAATTGAGCTCATGATTTCTCATTAGAAATAATGTCTTGTATAATTTCCAAATATCCCTTTAGTTTCCCATTTGGAGTTGATTTGACCCCTCAAAACTGATTCTCCCAAGATTGCCTTTGTGCGCAGCGCCATGGGTAAAAAGGTCATTTTTTTGGGTTCTTTTTGACCTTTTGGATGACTAGTTTTGCTCCGAATGCTTAGAAAATGCACAAGGTGCATGCAATCATCATTGTGAATCCAAAAATTCCAACCATTTCTTGTTTGGATTCCCCTAGGAAAAGCGCAGTGCCACTGCAAAATTGTAAAATTCTTCAAAAAGGCAAAAATTCTCAAAACTTACTCAAAATTTGTGGAGAACACCACCATCAAGTGTTTGGGTTAGCCAAGGAAGATTCAACAATAAAACTAAGCCTATAACCCTCCTTTTTACCTTTGTGTGCTTTTTTTATCCTTGTCTTCATTTTCTTGACTCTTATGTTGCAAATCTTGCTCTAGTCCCTGTAATGATGAGCCATGTGCCTAATGATTTGATTGTCCCTGTTGGACGTTTGCAGTAGCTTCTCCAAATGAAAATTGACCCTATCAATCCATGTTTCCTTATCCTCAATATCTTTTTCAAGCCTTTGTTTTGTAGTCAAGGTGGTTGGGGTTTCTTCCTCTTGCATTACTAATTTTCCTTTGTCACCTTGCCTCTTTGCTTTTAGAAGTTCCAGCTCCATGAGGACTTGTTTGTCACTTAGCTGCTTGTTCTCTTGCTCAAAGTATGAAATGACATACTTAGCTCTTGCCAAGCTGTCCATCAGTGCTTGGATCTATGCATATTTCCCCTTATGGTTATATTTTCATTTGTTGCCTCATCTTGAGCCTCCAAGTCGACTATCTCAATGCCATGATGAATGTGTGGCTATTCTGATCCATCAAATCAACTTCCCTTTCCTCTTCCTCAATGAGGCTTTCTTCCAACATATTTTATTTCCCTTCATGCACTTCTTGCACCTGTTGTATCTATTGTGTTGATAAATAAGGCAAAGCCCCTTCCACAGTTTGTGGAGCAGGCATTTGCATATGAGCTAATGAAGAAGGCAAGGCCCCTTCCAGATCAAGTGGAGTAAACACTTGCCTATCCATTGCAAACAACTTTCTTTCTCCTCTTTGATATGTTTTGTTGGTTTCTAGCTTCTCAACAACTTTAGTCTCTTTAGCCTTCTCACTTTTCTTTACTTTGGCATTACTGGAAGGCCTTTCTTCTTCTAGGGGCACCGGTGGAGGAATCTGAGGACCATTGAAGATTTCATTGGCAATAAATGTATCCCAGGAGATGTTCAGGAGGTTGAGATGATGTAGCACAATCATCTTAATCAAGGAATAGTGATAAATACTATTCATTTGCTAGGGGTATGGCTTTTTTTGTACGATGTAGGCCATCTTCTCAATGTTCCTGAATAAGAAATATGGGATGTTCGTCATTTTCACTCTTGTGAAGTGCATAAGAAGCCTAATATGATAGGTGTACAGTCTGGAAAATATGCCCTCACATGTAAAATACTTCATAATGATCCTCATCATAGGGGCATACTTGTCGTCAATGAACCTGAAAGGAAAGGTCCTCTTATTTTCATTCTTGTACCTGGGTTTAATGTATGTCTCATAGTAGTGCTCATCAAAATCTTGTACTTTATACCATTTCCCCCCCACATTCGGAATCCTTGTAGCATTAGAAACGATGGAGGATGAAACTGTAAATGTCACCTCGACAAGAGTTACCTTGTTATCACAGAGATTGGCTACAAAAATCATGGTCAGCTCAGGATGGTGTTGAACTCTTTGTACTTTCTCACAAAACTCATAACACCCTATATGCCTGAAACAAGAGACAAGTATATGAGAAGCCTGTAACTCTTTGATGTTTGATGGTTCCTCTATGATGATTTTGCCTCCCTTATGTGGTTTTATCTAATGCTGAGGTTCATCTCCCATGCTTTCATTGCCACTGTTTTCCTCCTCCCCATAATATTTATCCTCTTTATCCATGTATTTTGAATTTTAAACTTTAGAAAAACTAGAGAAGGCAATCAAGAAGTGAGTTATGGTGAATAGGATAGGGGAAGGGGATAGGAGTTTGTGCAATATAGGATGAGATATGTATGTTGTGAGAGTGAGAAGGAGGATATTTTTTGGTAGGGATTGTTTAGTAAATAGGGGTTTAAGGATTTTGTTTTGGGGATTAGGGTATAGGGGATAGGTGTAGGGATTTTGTGTGGGAGATTAGGGTATAGGGGATAGGTGTATGAATTTTGTTTGGGGGATTAGGATATAGGGGATATATGCAGGGATTTGACAACAGAATGTGGCATAAGGGATATGGTAAGTAGGGAGGGTTTTTAGACAACCTAGGGTTTTAAAATTTAAATAGCAAACAAACTTCAAAATCGTGAAATGAGTATTGGGAGGATGGCTCAAGGAGTGTACTTACTTGCTTAGGGGGTCTCGGTAGCAAAAGAGCAATTTAGATGGTTGTTAGGGCAGTCTTGGTGTTTTCTAGCCCTATGCACAATGCCTTGTACAAGAGTGCAACACCATGAAAAATGCACTGGCACACAAGCTCTATGCGCAATGCTTTGTTTGTATGCGAAACACTCCCCGCTCTATGCACATAACCTCTAATATTTGCCTTGTGCGCAGCGCTCCCTGCTCTATGCTTAGTGCCTCCACTTTTCTCAGCCATCATTTTGCTTCCTTCTCTCCTTCAACTCTCTTCTCTCTCTTTGTCAAATGAATATGATGAATTTTGAAATCTTATATAGAAGGTGATTTTGATTTTTCCTTAGAAAAACCCCACTTTATAATGTTTTTTGGAACTTTTACTTTGTCTTCAAATCTCTGTTTGATGCTTTTCTTTCTTTGTTTCTTTTCAGGTGAATGATGCTTTGATTGAACTGATTTCTTCAATGGCTTCATTTTCTTGCAGTAAGGATAAATGCTTGGACAGCTTATGGGAACACTTATTACATGAAATGATTTGAATTGCATAAAAAAAATATGAATCAACTAAAATACTCTATTTTCATGTCAAAAACATGTTTTTGAGATGAAAATTACATCAGTCAAATAAGATCTTTGTACAATAACCATGACATACTACCAACCACTCTTTGGTTATTGGTCTTCCTCATACTTTTGTTGCCCTTTATTTACACTTGAAACTATGCGTTTGACCTTGGAAATGGACCCTAAGACCTAATGAAAAGACCTTGGAAATGAACCCCGAGACCTAATGGAAACATAACTGCATTGACTCTAAAAATAACATAACTAAAACCATAACTGGATGCAACATGGAGATGGGTTAGCAAATGTACCTCATGAGGGAAAATTTAATTTTCTAAGAAGAAGACAACCATCGGTGGACCATTTTGGCATGACCTAGTGGAATGATAAAAAATTCAGTATGAGACACCTAAAATGAAAATACAAAGGGCATATTTGATCCCTAATGGAAGCATGCATATACTGACACTAAAATTGGCCTTATTTGGGATGGTAGCTCCTTGGAGGTGTCAAGAACACCGTAGATCAAGTGCCTAGTTGATTTGGCCAATACGGTCAAACAAATGAAAGACTGAAATCTTTTCGAAATTTTTGAAAAATGACTCGATACAAACTGAAAACTGACTCACAACCGACTCTAGACTGACTCAAAAAACAATTGAACACAACACAAAGCATTTAATCTCTATAGCCTTCACTTTGGGCCCCAAGCTCAAATGACATTGTACTTCAAAACTTGCAAGGAAAGAAAACTGGTATATACAATGACAATGAAACAACTTTAGCAAGCTGCATTAGAAATAATAGTGTTTCAGGAGCCTACCATTCACTGGTCCTCTTCAGCATTCTTGACCATCTTGTCCTTGATAGGCTAAGATTTTATAAGGTCCTTTCCATAGATTATCAAACTTACCATGTTTCCCTTTTTCTTCATTTCGTGCATCCCATCGCAACACTAGATCTTCCAGCTAAAACTTTTTTGCCTTGGTTTTTTGGTCATAAATTTTCTTTATCTTCTCTTGTAGCCGAAACTATTGTTAGAAACCTCTTCCCTTGTTTGTTGAAGGTGAATCATTTGATTGATCTGGCGCTGAATATCATTTTCTTCATTGTCGGCTTCTTGCAATAATCTCATGACCGGGACAACAAGGGATGTATGAAACATTGTATCAGTACCATAAACCAATTCAAAAGGTGACATACCTATTGATTTCTTACTTCTCACTCTGTCGGCCCACAAAGAATTGACAAGCTTTCGATGCCAATTGTTTTTGTTTGCCTCCAACATATTCTTAATAATGTTTACCAAGGATTTATTTGAAGACTCAGCTAGTCCATTTCCCTCCAGATAATATGCCATGGAATGACCCAATCTGATGTTATATTTGTCACAAAACTTAATCATTTTCTTCGACTTAAACTTGTCACATTATCCGTAATAATCTTGTGAGGGCGACCAAAATGAGACAAGATATTGGACTCTAAAAACTAAATAGTTACCGTGTTCGTAGCTTGCTTATTGGAATGGCTTCGATCCATTTGGTGATGTAATCGATAGCTTTCAAAATCCATATGTGATGTGCTAATGATGTAGGATGAATTTCTCCTATGAAATCAAGCCCCTACTACTAGAACGATGCATTAAATACAACTGGTTTCAAAGGAAGAGGAAGCAACTTCTTTTTTCCCTGAAAAACTTGACATTTGTGGCAGCTCGTGACTGTCTTATATAAATGTGAAAATAAAGATGGCCAATAATACCCTGATCTCAAGATTTTATTAGTTTTTGTTTTCCAAAATAGGTGACCCTCATAATCTCCTCTATGAAAATCATTTATTACCTGCTGAGCTTCATTTTTAACTAAACAATTAAGAAGAACCCCTCTCGGATCTTTCCAACAGAGAGCACTCTCTAAAATGCAGAACTTTGTAAACTTCAGTTTTAGTGATCTACCTTTACTTTTTCAAATTCCAGGAGGAGGAGAAAGGTGCTGAAGAACATATACTATATTAGAATACCAAGGTGATTTGAGAAACATCTATGATACCTGAATGAGTGTGCCATCGTCTTCATCATTTAACATTGCTGCAATAAGATTTATATCCAAAATATGAAGATTTGACTCAGCCATGAGTTTTTCCAAGCCTTGACCTTTGATCAATTTCATTGGCTTAATCTCAATATCATACTCTAATATTGCTGCTATCCACTTACCTCTTCTTCCTTTTGGATCAATTTGCATGAGGACATCTTTGACAGCCACGTTGGGAACATATGCTATGGTATGCGAATGCAGAATGTAAACTCTAAAATCCTTCAATGCCTTTATAAGAGCCAAAGCTTGTTTCTCAATGATTTTATAGTGAAGAGCAACATCTCTAATAGTCTGACTGAAAAATGCAATGGGATGCTCAACCTGATCCTTGTTTTGCATCAACACAGTAGCCAAAGTGTGCTCAGATGCAAATGAAAATATAATAAAATCATGAGTATATTCAGAACTAATCAAAATAGGGGTTGTGGTCAAAGCAAGTTTTACCAAATTGAAATATTCCATGGCATCCTTGGTCCATTTCACAGTGCTGTCCTTCTTCAACATATTAGTTAAATCATGCAAATGCTCAACCAAATTTGGTATAAATCTAAGTAACAAGTTCATCTTACCGTTGAAGGCTTGGATCTCCTTTTTGTTGAGTGGAAATTTTATTTGTTGAATTGCCTCCACCCTAGAATGATCAATTTGAATACCATCTTTGAAAATTATATGTCTAAGGAGTTTACCTTCCTCCATGGGAAAAAGACTCTTATTTGGATTTAAAGAAATCTCGAACTCCCTGCATTTCTAAAAAACAATCCTCAGGTGGTGTAAATGCTCGTCAACAAAACCAGAAAATATTTTCAAGTCATCTAAGTAAACCACTAAGAAAACATCCTTCTCATCAGAGAAAGCTATATCCATAGCCTACTGAAAAGTGGCCCCGACATTCTTCAGCCCAAATAGCATCTTGGCATACTAAAAAGTCCCCCATGGTGTTGTGAAGGCAGTTTTGTCTTGGTCTTTTTCGTGCACCAAAATCTGATTGTAACCTGAGTAGCCATCTAGTAGTGAGATCCGCGATGCTCAAACTAATCTTTGCAGAATGTGATCCATCTTAGGAAGAGGATAGTTATCTTTTAGGGATACTTTAATTAGGTTCCAGAAATCAATGCACAACCTTATCTCCCAGGTATTTTTTCGTACCGGGACAAAATTTGAAACCCAATCAAAGAATCTAATTGGAACAATGATACCAGCTTTAAATATTCTATTTACCTCTTTCTCGATGGATCGCAACAGCTTTGGGTTGATCCTCCTCAATTTTTTTCTAAAGGATTTTTGATCCGGCTTGATAGGAATGGTGTGCTGAATGATGTTCTTGTCATATACTTTCAAATCTGAGTAATCCCACGCAAAAACATCACAAAATTTAGAAAGAAACTTAAAATACTTAGCCTTTGACTCAGGAGATAGTGTTTTTGATAACTTAACAAGGTTGGGTTGGTCTACTGTCCCAATGTTTACATATTCAACTCCTTTTTCAATAGGAATCAAAATTGGTTTTCTTGCCACATCATCTTGATCAAACAACTCCTCTAAAGGTATAAGACCTCTAGGAATAACATTATCCTTCAGCTGTAAAACATCCATCTGATTTACCTCAATGTCTTGTTCATTAGAATCACTAACATCATCAATGAAAGCATTCTTAAACTTCCCTTCATTCTGCAAAAATGAATTAATTTCATTTTCATCCCATAAAACTTGCCAATATCTCAAATTATCAATAACAGTAGGCCTATGTTTGACATGAACTTCAAATTTATTGCTAGAATTCACTGGAATTTTCAGATTGCTCGTTGTTATAGCAAGTGGATTAGCAATGATGTTTTGACTTCTCGGCACCACTGTCAATGTGTATTTTGGAAAAAATTTCAAGATATCCAGGACTACATTCCTATAAGCTCTCATTCACGGATGCTTCACTTGATATTATCCTTTGACTTGTTTAATCACTAGCTCTAAATCATCATAAACATAAAACTTTTTCACACAAAGCTTCTTCAAAATCTTTAGACCTATAATCAATGCCTCATACACCGCTTCATTGTTAGAGAAATCGAAAGCTAATTCATAGGAACACACTCTAACATTACTTGGAACTTTTTCCGGCTGAAAAACAGGACTTCGGATCCAAATTCCAATACCTGCACCGTCTTTACCCAAAGCACCATCGAAGTCTATGCTCCAAAGCTCATCTTCATCTTCCAGATGTTGGAATTTTGCTTTTGTTTCGATCTTACCTTTTCTAGTTGCTTCATTTTTCTATTCTTCACTGACTTTCTACTCCTGTGGAGGCTGCTCAGAAGGAATTGCCACCTTTTTCTTTTCCTGGTTAGGAACTTCTCTAAAAGCCTCAGAAATTTCTGGTACATAATGTACTTCTACCGGTTGAATATCTACATCATTCAATTCACTATCAGTGTACAAGACAAAAGACTCTAAATCTCTATGTACAACATTTATCAGATGATTTATGGGCTTCTCTTTACTAGTGATCATATATTTCATCTTCTTTTCCTGGTACAACTTCCTCAATTGACTGAAAATAGGGATTGTAGCATAAGAGAAGTCTAGTTGTAAAGTGCCTTTGAGTTTGGCTCCCTACGATCTAGACAACAACATATCAAATCGAGGTGGTATATTAGCTACTACCACCATTCTTAGTTGGGATTTGATCTAAGGAAACCACCAAATCTTTGATGAGCCCAATGTAGTGAACTCTACTAGAATCAAATGAATACAAATCATGATATTCTCAGGTGATATCCAGGTCCAACTTTTCCATGATAGCCTTGGGCATCAAATTGTAGGAAGCTCTAGAATCAAGCATATCATTATGAAGAATATACTCATGCAGTATAAGACTCAAATAAAATGGCAGGACTTCACTATCTTCTAGCTGACTTTCTATAGCTGGATCAAAAATAAGTTCAGGGTGATCATCCTTAACATTCACCATGTCGGACAAAGGATCAATTTGCATTATTCTAGACACACCGTGTTTCTAATGACTATTCATAACAAGATCAGTCAAAGGAATGGACACTTTTAATTTAGCAATTTCACTTTCTAAACTAAAAGATGTGACTTTTTCTACCTCTTTGACACTGATGTCCCTCTTATCTATTTGCTCCTTCGTTGCACTATCCTTTTTCTGATTGTCTTTCTCTTTTGTAGTTGTACTTGTTGATGGTTGATTTACCTTGCTAGGATTCTGATCAACATGCTCCTTTCCTTTTTTCTAATTGTTTGAGAGATCATTCTTTGACTGAACATCCTTCCTATTTTGAATAGGACTGACTAGTACATCTCTGTTCCTCAAAGGATATTGTATCTGTTGTGCACACAAATCATTCATGTAACCACACTAATAATCGTTATATTCAGCCTCCAAAACAACATCATTTGCTAAGATGTAGTCCTCATCCTTTAAAATGTCATAACTTTCTGCATACTTCTCATCTTCGGTCAGAAATATAGGCATACCATCTGCAGTGAAGAAGTGATTTGTTTCAATTACTGGACCTTCCCCCTCTTCTTCTTCCAATCCTTGAACATAATTATGCTGTAAGGGAGGTCTGATCTGTTGTTGTTGTTGTGCTGGTTGTTCTGGTGCCTTTTTCTCTCTTTGCTTGATTCAGAATTGGGGCTGCTGCTGCCCTCTAAAGTTTGGGTTCCAAATCTATGGTTCAATTCTCTCTGTGATGGAGAACCGATCAACCATCCTTTCCATTTCTTGAATCAATGTATCCATTTTTAAATATGAAGTAAATGCTTCTTCTTTCACAGTCACTCTCTTGTCTGATCTCATTCTTGCTCTTTTGGCCAGCAAGTTCGCTTCTACACTCACAACATTATTTTGCATGTCTTCTAGCATTGTAGGATCATGTTCATGCAACTAATATTCCATATCGACATCAAATCCATCTGGAAACTTAAGCAAATCCAATCCCTCTGGTGGTTTGATATTTGTAGGGATATCTTGTATACTGCATTAATTCTCACACAATAGTCTTGCACACTCTCGCCAACATTTCTTTTGACGTTCTCATATTCAGATAAAATCTGAAGGCGATTCTTCTTTACCTCCCATCAATCTAGGAACTGCCTCTGGAGGACATGTAGAGTAGTGAGAGAAGCTGTTGGTAGGACTCTGAACCATTTCTGAACTTCTCTTCCAAAACTTTGTACAAACAACCTCATCATCACATCTTCAATTTCAAATTCATGGAGGTCAAAGAAATCATTCATCTTGTCTACGTGCTGTTTAGATTTAATACTTTGGGTTCCGTCGAAGAAAGGTATTTTGATTTGGTAATCAAGGGGCATCACACCAGGATTTTGAGGAAAAATAAGGGGTGCATATCGGGTAGCCATAACTGGAGGTGGGGGAGGTGGTGGATTTAAAAAGGATTGGGATATTCAATATAATCAAAGGGGGATTAACGATAGCTTGAGTGGTGTGAACAATCTGTGAAGAAAAAGGTGGAGGATGAGATCTAACCATAGTCGTTCCAAATCCAACAGTTTCTCCCTTCCATTCACAGGGTCCTGGTAGCTATTCTAGCTCTTTGGAAGGCCAAGGAGAGCAAGGTTGACCATATCATCATTGGCAGTAGTTATTCCCATGCTTCCAAGATCATCTCTGCAAGTGGTGAGCTTGTTTAGATATGTGGAAATAGTATCATCGTTCTCCATCTTGATTCTTCGAAGCTTATCCTTGAGCACCAATTTCCTTTGTTTGCTATTGTTTTGGTAGAGGTCCTTCAATTTCTTCCACATTGAATATGGATTATCCTTCCCATGGAGACTTGAGACAATATGGTCTTGAGCTCCCTCAAGGGTGATCCATCTCACCCTCACCACACACTTCTTCCACTCAGCCAACTCTTGTGCATTAGTTGAACCTGCCTTTGGGATTTCTTGATTAATGAAATCCTTCTAGTTGTTGTCTCCTAATACAGCCTCCATGTGATTTTTCCATGCTATGTAATTCGAGTTGCCTTCCAATGCATACTCGAGTCTCAATCCATAGAACACCATTGGCCAACCTTGAAGTATGATAAGAATTCGATTTGCACCTGCAACTCCAAACTTCAAACTTTGAATTCTCTTCTTCGTATACTGTTCACAGCTTCGATAAACTTTGCTTTGATACCATGTAGAATTTCCTGCGAATTATCAACAAATCTACCTTTGAAATCTACGTAGAAAATCTGACTGTAGATTAACTCGATAATGCAATATACCAAAGAAAAATACTATAATCTACTTCTACTATCAAACTTGCGAAAGCTTAAATATCGAGCTGAACACATATAACCATAAGAAGAAGAATCAATGCACATGAAACACAGAAAATACCCAGGGGAAGCCTCGGCTAAAAACCCCACTATCTGTATCATCATACAAGGTGGAAATACATCAGAATTATACAAAGGCTTAGCTCTCACAACTAGCCATCTCTTAGTACAATCCTCTTGGATGCTCATAGGAAATCAAAGTTTCTCACAAACCTTCTCCTCTACCCACCAAGCTCCCATTTCCTTGCGTAGCTACCTCTGGGATGATCGCCTTCACCCACTGTAACATTGCTCTCACACACTGCTCTAACACACTATCATAACTGCGTAATCCTCAAGGAACCTTTCCTTGACTGCATGCATGAGTTTCCTTTATAGGAAAACACATGCAACTGACAGTACATTGTCCTTGACATTTAGCTCAACTGGGTATTTCTCAGAATAGACATGCATGAGTTTCTGATGAAGGAATCTTCTGTTATCTAGAGTACACTGGTTGAGTGCATGCATGCATCCATTGACTGATAACTCACAATTAGTTCCTCAAACAGTTTGGAATTAATTTAACTGGATTTAACTTAGTAAACTGAGCTAACTAATTACAACTCAAATATAACTCAATCTCATCTCCTTAATTATGGGATAATCTCCTTAATTTAAAGGATAACTCTTGCATGACTTCAGAAAGACTTGTAACTTGAGTTTCTCCAACTAATTAATCCATAATTAATTAATTAATTCCAAGCCGTTGGTTAGAATAAATTCGAATTTAATTCACAATTTTAATTCAAGGATAAGTTAAAATTGGAATATTCTAGATTCTATTTTTATCATTTCTTGTTGTTATTTTCAACACCTGGGTCATCATTATCCCAGGCTATCTTCAGAAGGTCCTTGATTTCTCTTTCTTGTATTTTGGTGTTTGGTCCTCATCACCTAGAGCAAAAATACTTGGAATTTTCTTGATTCAATGTATCTTCTAGGGACTTTGTTAGAGAGTGCTCTTTGCTCCTAGATGGCCTAGCTTTATAAATTTTTGAGTCCTTAATTAATTCTTTTAAAATAATTAAAAGTGGTTGATCGACCAGTTCGTCAATCTAGGAGGCTTCATGGGATTTCACCTATGAGTGTCGAGCCTTCTTCCAGAAGGCGTAGGATAAATTCTTCCTGTGATTTCCAATCAGTGGCAGTAGAAACAACGAAGATTGATCCTCCAGTTCAAGCTATTGATTCACAGAATAGACCTAGTGTGAGTCGAGATTTGGAGAGGAACACTCCAGTCCTTTCTAGAGTCCTCTTCCAATCAGAAGATGTTATAGAGGTTGAAGAACTCCCAGAGTCTCCTTTAAATCCTTCTTCTCCTCTCCCTCCCAATTATCTGGATGTTCCATTATACGTGTGGACTCTGAACCATAGTCCTTTGAGCCCTCATCTATATCGGTATTTTCCTTTTATGACCACTACTGGGAGCATGGTTTCAACTATGAGTGTTATTAGTGTACTGATCTAGGTATGGGTGTGACAAAGGACCTTTCCAAGATCTTTTACTTTCGTGATGTGCTAGATTTATTTTTTAAAATAACATAAGTGAATAGATATGCATGCTGTAAAAAAGAGGAACATGACAATCATTAGCAACATAAAAACATAAGCCATTGATAATGGAGTTCGTCTAGAAGGGACTACATCTCCAGGCCCCGGTGTCAAGATGGTGTAGGCCACTACAGTAAGTGCTATCAATAGTGATGATGTACACAAGAGATGATTTTGTGATCATACAAGGAAAATTCCCTCACACAGGAGTGGCTCTAAGAGAAGTTCTGCTACAGGAACTCTCAATCAAAAAAACTTCTATCAGTATAACACAAAATCATGCATGATGAACATCCCACCACCATGGCATAAGAGGGATCTCAATGCAAACATGCATGACGACAACATGAGTATCCTATCTACATAAAACAAAGGGATATCAAAACATAACATTACGAATCATGAAAACAAGACATCACACAGACGATTCCATGTCACATCAAGAAGGAATCATGAAAACAAGTAATAAACAAGATCGCTCATCAACATCAAACAGGGATTTGTGCAGCATAATGCATAGAAAAAGAAGTACATGAACACACTGCATATACCTCACAACCAGAGGCCATCTAAAGAAGTGGATTTCAAACTATTGAAGTTTTTTGTGCCATCAATCTCACAGCGTAAATCATGTGCAAATGGCTGCTCACACATCAATGTTGACACCTACATTCCACTTAGAAAAATTGCTATAAAATTAAATGAGCAAATGAAAATCTAAATGCACCATCAGATTTGTGGCGTTGAATAGTGCAAAATCGACTGTCAAATTTCTAAATTCTGAGAAATTGAGAATCTGGGTCTTACGGAATCTTTTTTATTCCCCCCTAGATTCCTCAAATATTATGCTCCATGGGTGAACTAGAAATCTGCAACTCAAAAGGAAAATCTACCCTTGCCATTGCGATCCCTGTGGAAAACCGTGAAAAACGACTATAAACTTGACTATATTTTGATATGGAGAAAAATTACTTCCTCGGGAAAATTTCAAGGATCATGGTTCTGCTCCATGTTTCTACCACAGTCATGGTTCCACCTGCATCGATTTGCATGCACGCTCCTAGCCTCCTCCATCTCTACCTGCGCACTAAGGAAACTGGGTTCGTATAAAAGTTTTCGGGCAGATTGCCCAATGAAATGGTTTGGTACAGTGGTAAATAGGGAAAATGGTTGAGGGGTCGGGTGGTCAAACCCTGCCTCTCTCTTTTTAAACACATTATGATTTTCTAACCGTAATTTATTTGGTGGATCGGGTGTGCATTGGGCAGCCCGCCCCCATACCTTCGCAATTCAACTTGGCGAAAAAAACGTCTTGGTTGGCACGTTAGGGTGGTACGTTGGTATGTATTAAATGTTTGTTGGGTCGTATGGTTGCATGGGTGTGAGGTAGGTGAGGTTGCCCGGGAGGCACGCTGGCCACGTTGGCTGGGGGGTTCAAGCCCTGCCACCCTTGGCCTATCATTGTTTTATGTTTGGTGGGGCGTGGGCTAGGTCCACTGGAGGTGGCCCGCCCATAGCCCTTAAGATATACATATACATACATATATATAATATTATATATTATATATATATATATATATATATATATATATATATATATATATATATATAATATATATATATATATATATATATATATATATATATATATATATATATGGTGCATATATGGGAGGGCTCGACGGGTTAATGGCCACCGAGCCAATTTTTTTTGGTTAACACGTTTGGGAAGGTAGGTGGGGGGGTCGTGGTCCACCACCTTATATTATATATATTTTTAATTTTTATTAAAAAAGGGGCCTTTTAAAATTATTTGGATTTTAGGCCAAAGGAGACAAATTAACTAGGGCACAAATTCACCTGGAATTTGGCTCAATTTGGTTGGAATCTAGTGGCTTGGTTATGTCCAAATTGTGGCCTCCTTAAACCTACCCAGTCAACAAAAAGTCAATAGAACTTTTCCTGCTTCTAACTTTCGCATATGGACTCATTTTGATGAATTGTTCACATCACCATGATCAGGACAATGAGATCCATGCTTTGGTATTGGTCCGAAATAATTCTGGTCATTTTGATTTTTAGCGTTCATAAGCCCTCTTTGTCTTGTGTGTGTCACTGGAGCCACCTCGATCAATCCTCCCCATTGAGGAGCTTTTGGTCCTCCAAAAGCATGAAAAACCATCTGCAACTTTTCTGTACCTTATCTACATCACAAGCATCCTGAAAGGCCTCACTTCCATCTCCTTCACCTTTGTTCTTTGGAGCCTTAAGTAATGAACCGACACCTGCAACCTCTGCATCCTGTAGTAAATTATTTTTCAAATTACATGCTTGAATTTCATGACAAACTAATGACCCAAGCATCCCACACATTCCATGAGTTTATAACACATACTCGGTGATCAAGTTTACAACAAGATGGACACAATACTACAGCTACGAAAACAAGGCCAACATATCATTGCTACTTCAACAAGTGATGGAAAGCACATCATCATTGCAACACATGATTTACAATAATAATTTCAAACATTATTTTCCTTGAAAAGTGATGGAAACACGACATGACCTTCATAGTTTATATTGCAACTCAAAATAAGACCACACATCATTGTTGCTTAACAAGTGATGGAAACATGCCATCACTTTTACATTTTGAAATTCAACAAATGATTTACAAAAGCATGACCATGACAAGACAACATATCTAGAAACCATTTTTCATTTATCAATGTGAATGGGTCGCCTCCTTGTGGTGGTTTTTCTTGTTGAACAATCATTTCACCTGGTTCATGCACCAACAATCTGTATTTAAGGTGTTGCTTTGGGTGGAGCCTCCAACAAGTGGCTCTTCGATGGCCACTTCTATCGCAATGACTGCAATAGTTTTTTTTCCTCCAGATATTCTTAACATGTTTCTTTACTTGTTATTGAGAGAGTCTTTCATGCCTCATCCTTTTGTGTGCTTCCATTCTTTTCCAACACTTATAAAATATATGGTTACATAATCCACAAAAGGTGCATGTTTTTTGATGCCATGTTCTTCATTCATCATTAACAACATGATCATAATAGAAATGAACATTTGCATGTCGAAAGTGGTTATACCTTTCCTTGTTGTCTCTGGTGGAAGTATAGCGATGAGAGCTTGCCTCAGCTCTCTCCCTGCCATGGGCACTGCCATAGGATGATGGGGATGTGTTCCCATCATTCTCTTTCCTCAATGATTCTGACAATGTCTCGGAAGATTTTGACACCTTTGAGCATTATCCCTTAGTGTATCTCAAGCCTACAAATTAAGGTCTTTGCTTAACCTTCAATGGTTGAGTTATGCATTGGTTACTAACACCAATTTCTTTTTCATCCTCGTGTCTCATCCTAGTAAGAAGCCTCATGTTTTTGCCTGTAATTGCGATCTCCACATCTCCAATACAAATCATACTATGTGAAGACAAAATCGAAAGGAAATCAACATCTGTTATCTCCTCTTTTGTTTTGGAAAGAACTGATGAGGGATTCTCATCATCTGTTGTTGGTGGTTTGCTAGTTGTTTCAGAACATTCCCCAATTTCTTTTCTAACATACCCAAGTCTTGTTCGACATGGTAATTTCTCTATTTTTGTGGGGTTGACAATGCCTTGGCCATTAACGCCCAAGCATTTTCCTTCACACCCCATTTTCTTCAATAGTTTGGAGCCAATTCCTATGGTATGATTTTCAAAAACAACGAAATCATCACCAGGACACATACATGAATTCAAAGAATCACATTTTACCTCAAATGGGTTATGTTGTAGCTTTTCCAAGGCCTTTTCCTTTGCTTGCTATTGTTATAGCAAACTTTTTCTTTTCTTCTTTCTCTTCATCAGGCGCATCTTCAATTTAATGTTCTCTATTTGAAGATTATGTTTGTTGTGTTTTAGTTCTTCCAGGGCCTCTTTTGTGGCTCACAATTGAAGTTGTAATCGCTCCTTTTCCTTTTTCTCTTTCTATAGGGTTTCATACATTATTTCCACTCTTTTGGAAATTTTGAGCATGGTCTCGTACATCTCTTTTTCATCCTTTGTTGCTGCACATTCCATTGTTCATGCTGCAATTCACATCCACGCAAAGACTGCTCTGATACCACTTGATCTAGGTCCAGGTGTGACAAAGGACCCTTCCAAGACCCTTTACTTTTGTGTTGTGTTAGGTTGCATTTCAAAAGAACATAAGTGAATACATATGCATGTTGTAAAGAAGAGGAATATGACAATCATCAACAACATAAAAACATAAGTTGTTGATAACAGAGTTGGTCTAGAAGGGACTATGTCTCCGGGCCCTGGTGTCAAGATGGTGTAGGGTGCTACATTAAGTGTTTTCAATAGTGATGATGTACATAAGAGATGATGTCACGATCATACAAATAAAATTCCCTCACAGAAGATTGGCTCTAAGAGATATTCCGCTATAGGAACTTTCAGTCAAAAAGACTCCTATCAGTACGACACAAACTCATGCATGATGAGCATCCCCCCAACATGTCATAAGAGGGATCTCAATGCAAAAATGCATGACGACAACATGAGTATCCCATCAACATACAACAAAAGATATTAAAACATAACATGACGAATCATGACAAAAAGTACATCACATGGACGATTCTGCATCACATCAATCAAGAATCATGAAAACAAGTAATAAACAAGATCCCTCATCAACATCAAATAGGGATCTATGTAGCATAATGCATAGCGAAAGAGGTAAATGAACACACTGCATATACCTCACAACTAGGGGCCATCTAAAGAAGCGGACGTCAAACTGCTAAAGTTGTTTGTGCCATCAATCTCGCAGCATCAATTGCATGGAAATGGCTACTCACATATCAATGATGACACCTGCATTCCACTTAGAAAAGTGGTTAGAAAAATAAATGAGCAAATGAAAAATATGAATGCACCATCAAATTTGTGGCATTGAATAGTTCAAAATCGACTGTCAAATTTATGAATTCTAAGAAATTGAGAATCTGGGGCTTAAGGAATGTTTTTGATTCCCCGTAGATTCCTCAAAGATTCTGCTCCATGGGTGATCTATAAATCTACAACTCAAAAGGCGAATCTGACCTCGCCATTGTGATCCCTACGGAAAACCGTGAAAAATGACTATAAACTTGACTATATTCTGACATGGAAAAAAATTACCTCCTCGAGAAAATTTCAAGGATCATGGTTCCACTCCTTATTTCTACAGCAGTCATGGTTCCACCTGCATCAATTTTCATGTGCACTCCTAGCCTCTTCCATCTCCCCCCATGCACTGAGGAAACTGGGTTCTTATAAAAGGTTCGGGTGGATTATCCAATGAAACAGTTTGGTACAGTGGTAAATAGGGAAAATGGTTGAGGAGCGGTCTGGTGGTGAAACTCGCCTCTCTCTTTTTAAACACATTATGATTTAGCTTTTTAACTATAATTTATTTGGGGGGTTGGGTCCACATTTGGCAGCTTGCCCCCATACCTTTACAATTCAACTTGGCGAAAAAAATGTTTTGGTTGGCGCGTTAGGGTGGTATGTTGGTATGTATTAAATGTTTGTTGGGTCGTATGGTTGCGTGGGTGTGAGGGTGGTGAGGGTGCCCAGGAGGCGGGCCAGCCACACTGGCCAAGCGGGTTCAAGCCTCGCCACCCTCGCCTTGTCGTTGTTCTATGTTTGGTGGGGCATGGGTCAGGTCCACTAGAGGTGGCCCTCCCACCACCCTATATATATATATATATATATATATATATATATATGGTGA